>JAUMHL010000021.1:25576139-25594922 GCA_032362345.1 Sandelia bainsii | reverse complement strand
GAAAGTTTAAGAAAAAGACATCACAAAGAGAGAGACTGCGAAACAGCCTGCTGCAAGGCTCACGCCTGCGCACATCACATTTCACTGTTACGTAATCTAAGTCATGCTTGTACAGTCTGTTATTTGTCCTTTAATTAATATTTTGTCAGTTAAGTTTTTGGAAAGTACTAGTGGTAGTGCAGTTGAATCGTGGGAAAAGTTGGGCAATTAATACATTTATTTGAAAATAGTGTGGGAAAGTGTCCAAAAAGTCACAGAAAGGAAAAAAATAAGACAAATATTATGATTAAAGATTGTGATTTTTATTATACTAAATTGCATCTATAATATACAAACATTCACAATATTTTGTACAATCACTTTGTGCTTCTCCCCAGTATAGGAGTGAACTGTAAGACAACAAGTTTACATAAACTCTCTATATAATTTGTCCATGGTATACACAGCATAAAAATAAATCCATACTCAACACCATTATAATATCTAATTCTATCATTTACAAATTCACTTAAAAAATAATCATATGAAGACAATGTCAATATTATTATGTTTCTACCAATATGAAGACACATGGTGGGGAGTCACACACAAAAACGTGCGCTGTGGTAGCTATATAACAATTTGGCAGGATATAGTTTTTTCTAGCTTCATAATATTTAATAATAAATGCATACATTTTTCCTCCACATCTTCCCTTTTCCATAACTTTTCGTTCATTAACACACATACTGTATCTCAGCTGACATGACATTATCAAAATATCACACTTCCGTCAAAGATACTGTACACAAACACAAAACCCTTACAACTGAACACGCAATAAATATCATGATAATCATATGCAACAGCAGAACATGTTGGCTGTAGTATCACACACATCCACTCATGCACACACATTCATGTAGGAAACACTGCGAACACGACGGCTACGTGACTACACCTGCTAAAGGGGAGGGACAGAACCACATGCTCTTCACTCATCAGCTCTGCTCACATGTGTGAGTATAAAACACCCTTAGTATGGCGTTGGATTGTGTCGGCCAGTGCAAAAGCTATAAGCCACCATGAAGCAGGGCTGCAGCGGGGGTCTGGGCTCGAGTCTCTGGCATTCGGTCTTGGGTCTGATTAGGGGATAGTGTGTTAGGTCCAGTTTACTTTCTCAGCTTTGAGAAGTTTGTCTTGCTCTTGGAGAACTCTACAACACCTTATGTAGATGATGTTTGTTAATGACAAACCATGAGGACAAGCAAAAACCAAACACATTTTAGCTGTAAATACAAGGATGCCATGCTTTGATGATGCGCACCTTGCTACCTTTAAGTTCCCTTTAAGTCCTGGTTAACCAGACGTCCTGTGCTGGACGGTACTTAAACTTTGTGGTAATTTGATTAAACGCTTCTTTAGGAAGAAACCAATATCCTCCACATGGGGACAAAATAAACTAATATAATAAATGTCTTAAAACTAGAGTTTGACCCCTAACCCCTCCGCAGGACAGGGCCAGGCCCAAGCTTTGCGGATACTGAATTTCAGTGGTGAATGACAGCTGGGATCAGCTCCAGCCCTCCCTGCACTCTTAACAAAAACAGCATTATGGATAATGGACGGATGCATGGAACATACCACAAACCAAAACAGCCCAGCTTTGGGGGGTTTTGAGGCCCAGGGACAGTTAGCCACTTTTCTGGATTAGTAATGTGGTCTTTACCATAAACAGTGTTAAACGTGGGGTTAATATAATGAAAGTCATAGACATTAAACAATGTGCAGATCTGAAACCTCCTGGCGTGCTTCTCTTTTACATTAATTACAACTGTGGTCACAAAGGTCATTACAGCCCAGCACACTGCTCCCACAGCAAAGTGCTCAAAGTTGTTTCTTTCTTAAAAAGGTCACAAGTTCTTTTTCTAAACTTTACATTTAAATTAACCTCAGAGCCCTGAAAGCAGCGGTGTGCATGGTGAAGCTTTTCTCTGATCTGCTCTGAGCACAGTAGGCCTGTTCAGTAATCCTTCTATACCTGCAAAACACCAATGACCAATGACACTTTTTGTCAGGTATAAACACTAAAAAGCAATGCAGCAGAAAGACACTTTCCCACAATGAATGAACTAAGCATTTTCTGTAAGCAACACATGCCTGCATCTCATCGGGTTACTCTCCAGCCTGTCCTGCATAATTTCACATTTAAGACTTGAAAAGTGTGAAAGGGACATGAGCTCATCAGTCAGGTATGATTAAAGAGCCTGTTCGACAAAACACAGAATCCAGAGGAATGATGGAGGAAAGTGTGAGAGCAGATCTGAAAATGAGCCGGGAAACAAGAACTGTGCCCATAAGCCTGTCCTTTGTTTGTCATTAATAAACTTCCATGACTTCAAATCCTGACATGAAGTAGGAAAGTCAGATTTTGCAGGACACAAAGGTAGAAGATTTGACCAAACAGAGCATCATTCACAACATTTTCATTCAATTATGTCTTCTATGTCTGTCCTTTGTATATTACCTCTCATGATTACCTGATCCAAATCATAAGTAGTAGAAAACATTTCTGTTCGGTGAATGTAGTGTGCTTCCTGTAGTGTTTCTTTGCATTAAATCTAATACATTTATGTAGTTGATTGGGTCAAATCCTGTTTGACAAACTCTTTGTTTAACTTTACGTGGTTAAAAACATGTCAGACTAGCATTAGACTTGTATGTGGGACTGTTTTTTGGATTTGGATTTGTGTGAGTCTTCTTCAGTCTTCGTCTCAGATGATTTTGGCTGCAGCCCCGCCTGGGAGTTGTGCATTGGTGGTGTAGCCCTAAAGCATCTTTCAAGCCAAAAACAGCACTAAGTAAGGCCAGTAACAGTTAACGGGCTATAGGCATATTTTACTCAAGTGGACCTAACTATTACTAGCTATCTCAGAAGCAGTCTATTAGAGTTTTCAGCGGATGACTCGGTGAACGACTGCGACCTGTAAACTTGTGGACATGAGCAGCTGTGATGGAGTTTCTCTTGTGCTACACTTTGAGGAGAGGCAGTGCTGTGCTTTCCTGTGGACCCTGCTTCCAGCTCTTCTGACAGTGCACTCCAGCAAAATTTTAATTTGGTGTGTTTGAAACACTACAACGTCAGAACAATCACTATCCTTTATTCTACCCTCATTGCTCGTCAGCTCTTAAGGAATGTTATGATCATCTTATCACATTTTCTTCTATATATGTATGTTGTGCTGCTAAGGTGTACATGCACATCACGCACATCAGACATCATCACTATCAACTGATGCATGTCAAAGATGATTCATAACTTTGTTGATGTGTGTTGCACTTTAGTGTTGAGTCAGTCCTGTGGTTACGTTTTTTATGTTCATTTTCAGTTCAGATAATCAACCTGTTTGATGGACAGTGTCATACAATAGCTCGTTGAGACAACAACTCTACTCAACTCTTTTTCTAGGCAATCCCTGAAATGCAAAACCAAAGAAAATCTTTCACCAATAATCAATAGCAAACCATCTTGGCAGTAGTGACAGAAACAAAGACAGACATGGATCTCGAAACAAAAGGAGCTGTTATTACCTTCTAATGCTACTTTTATGTCGCGTTCATGTCATGCGGTAGGAAAATTAATGACAGGAAAGATTCACCGTGTGAACGACTTGCATGCGTTCATGTCATTGGGCAAGCCAAAATGGCTGCTGGCTGTTGCCTTGTTCTAGTCAGTCATTATTAGAGATTTCAGTCTGTGTATTGATAAACTCCAACAAAATAAAACAGAAAGAAACAGATATTAGCTACGATTCTTCAAAGTCATACTAGCAGGCAAAAACACTATAAGTAGCTACTATAAAATGTCATTTGAACAAAGTCTACTAACCTTAAGTTGAAGTTTACTGTGTTAGAGTTAAAATACTGCTTGTTTAATATATTATAGTACTTTAACTGTTAAATCTCTGCATTTTATTACCTTTACCAACAGACTGGCTGCTCTTCCATACATTTTAAGCATCAAAACATTTGACTTTTCCACTCATTACAACTTATTGGGAACCTGGCAGTTATGGTATCTAGTATGACATGAACACAGCATCGTAACACTGCTACACAATAGAGAAATGGCCGGCAAACGACAGGCAGCAATGGTCCAAAAATGTCGCTCGAATAAAATGTCCCTAACTAGCTTGTTAAATAGCAGTTAGCAAACTAACCTGGCAGAGCATCACTGTGACTGAATGGCTAGCGTGTTAGTCGTTGTACGCCAACAGGTCCTGTGAGTACGTCATCAAACTTCTAGTACCCCTTATTTAGCTAGGACACATGGATTAAGTTGGTTTATTGGCTGGTTAATTTATTTTCCTCCTGTAACCCGAACATTAAATAATTTAAACTAACATAGGCTGTAAACTAATGAACACGCTCACAGGTGCAGTTAGCATGCTAGTATCTTAGCTAGATATTCAGCAGTGGTTTATAACCTTTTCAAACACACCAAATTCAGTTTTGTTTGGAGGACACTGCTGTCCTTACTCATCCATCTACGTAAGGGCCAACCTCGAATACGTGTGGAGGTGAAGGGGATGAAACTGGCTAAATAGTTAGTTAGCAGAAACAGCAGTAGGCTTAGGGATTATTGACTGCTCACAAACATGGACTGAAGCAGAGAGTGTGTTGAGGAATGTTACAATAGTTAATCTGTTTTTTTCTTTTTTCTCGAGAACTTGGGGGGGGGGATGACGCTCGATGGACGATCAACAGCACTTCTGAGGTAGCTGGGCAGGCTTGTCGGTCAATCTGGTGGTCTTGGAGCCTGGAGCCGCGGGGGCCTCGACGTCCACGCGCTCGGACATCTTCACACAGATGATGTCGACCAGGCGCTCGAAGACCTGCCGCACGTTGATGTTCTCCTTGGCGCTCGCCTCGTAGTACTCGAACCCTAAAAACAGATATAAATACATTATTTCACTGGTTAGATTAAGAGAGGTTAAGGTATCTCCAACACTACATTTCTCCTAAGGAGAAGTCACGTTTTAATCAGTTTCATAAATGTAATTCATGCATCTCAGATTACATTCATATGGACTGAAGTTTAGTTGCACCATTGAAGGGCGCTGATTTGGTTGCTGTGAAGGTTTTGTTGTCTATAATTAATTAGACAATTGTTTTAATAGTATTTATGTGTGAAGGATGTTCCAACTATGTATGTGTTGAGGTGCACATACTGAAATGCTGTTGGAACAATGCTTATACTGTAAATCACCAAAAGTACATGTCTTTGCTGTATCGGCCTTAATCCAACTACATTATAATTACTGAAGATCCTGCTGCATTTTGTGACACAGCATGTTCAGCAACATTTGCTCTACCACAGTAGATGGTGGAGAGATGGTGCTAACCTGGAGACACCATGTTAGCACCATGTGAGACATATTGGATATAGTTGGATTTTTATAATATTTTTTAGCAAGCACAGTGGGCGTCTCCTAATTATTTCATTTTTTTTTCAGTTTATACTTGAGAAAATGCCTTTTTTAATCATAAAAAACACAGATCTATCAAATCTATGACAATGACTCACATGTTGCTTTTTTTAAAGGAGACACAAGCCAGAAAGTTTAGAAACCAAGCATTCACAGCACTACTTTTAGGCTTTTACTGCTTTATGACTTAATCTATTTGCGCATCTGAAGGTGTTTGTTGTGTTCAAACTCTCCTTCCCACTTCACAAATATCTTAAGCCCAGTAAGACTTTTTCATCTGCAAGATACCAGTTCAAATATTTGAATATGGTATATGACACTGGTCCAGTCTGGACAAATATCTGGCATTACTTTTTAAAATGAGGTAGGGGCAACAGTGGCTCAGTTGGTAGGGCAGTTGCCTACAACCCCCAGGGTTGGTGGTTCCACTCATGGTTCCCTCCAATTCCTGGCCACATGTCAAAGTGTCCCTGAACAAGACACTGAACCCCAAGCCCTTGGCAACTTAAGGGAGATTCATAAAGTATCAACTATTATTATTATTATTATTATTATTATTATTATTATTAGTAGTAGTAGTAGTAGTAGTAGTAGTATTGTTTCCTCACTTGCTAATCTTTCAGCTTTATCTGTAGCTGCTCACACAACACAGTTATTTTTATATGGCCTTGCATGAAGTCTCGTCATGAAATAAATTTTTTCTGTGCACTGTAACTTCACTGTGAACTGTGTGAAAATTATTGCCAGACCAAACTTCTTTCAGTGGAGCCTGAGGTGTGTACATTTATTCAAGTCTTGCATCAGTGAATAAACAGCTCCCAGCAGTAGAGCTAAAACTAGTACCGTGCATTCGTAAAACATCTCACTGGCCCTGGAAAAACAGGCAATACACTTGTAGTACTTTGCCATTCTTCAGTACACACCCCAGGGGGGAATTCCTTCTCTCCTGGGTTAACCCAAGTGCATGTGTTTTTCCTCATGAAAAATATCAGACTAAGACCTTAAAATTACGACGCTGTAGTGAAATATATCTAGGTTTAATAAGTACTGTACAGTTCTGAGGTACTTCACTTGCACAATTTCACGTCACTCATGCTCGTGCTTTTTAATCGTATAGATTCACTTGACAGCCGTAGCTATTCTGTAGATTCTGATTATTAGTACAATCAACTAATAAATTATTTTGTATTATAGATTTAGCTACTTAGAGTAATCTATACTGCTAGCATAAAGCAGTACACAAAGTAGTTCAATTACCAGCTACCAGCTACATTCATGATGTAGCAATAATTATGACACAGTATATATTATTAAACCTTATTCTGAAATGACCCATTCTGTAGAATTGGAGAGCTGGTGCAACCCAATCCAGATTTACACCTATGTGGCCTCCATCTCCCTCCCTATTGCGGTAGTCGTGTTACAAGTTCTGTTACCATCTGAAACCTGAGCTGAACAGTCTTTAGCAGTATTGTCTCACCTAACTGGTCGGCTAGGTGCTTTCCTTTCTCTGGAGGTACGACTCTCTCCTCGTCCATGTCACACTTGTTGCCCACCATGATCACCTGGGCGTTATCCCATGAGTATGTCTTAATCTGGGTGGCCCTGAAAAACATAAAAACAAACGCAGATACATCATCAGCTGCACCTGAATTGAATCTCTAGTTTGCATCATGTTACACACAAGCTTTGAGCCAATCACACACCAGTCCTGGACCGCGTTGAAGGACTCCTCATTGGTGATGTCGTACATGAGGATGAAGCCCATGGCACCGCGGTAGTAGGCCGTGGTGATGGTGCGGTAACGTTCCTGACCTGCTGTGTCCTGGTGATAAAAAACACACAGCCAGTCACACACTTGCTTCAGTAATCCTACTCAGAACCTCACTTCATTATGCCATTACTGGACTTTTACTGACAAAACTCCACAAGCGCCCTCTACAGGCATTTGTGTTCTTGTGTGCAAACTTGATCCTGATGGAGGTGTTGAAAATGGAAAGAGATAATCCTCTCGAGAGCATGAAAATCTACCTGTTAGATTTTGATATTTTGAAGTCCAGAGAGTCACGATAATGCTTTACACCATTCACAGTGAATGGGCCTTCACACTAAAAGCACAGGTTTGACAGTGTGTAGAGCTAGGCCATTATATCCAAAGGAGAGAGAAATATGCGCTCAAATAATTGAACCTTCACAAGTGGTATTCTTGCTTATTGACTTATGCAACAATATTTTACACAGACCTTCAGCAAAAAACAGGCAGAGCATAAGAAATAAAAACACATGGCTTTGGATTTGTGCAGCTAATCAGTGATCAAGACTCGTGCGAGTATCTCCGTCTTAAATCTCACAGGGACCAAACAGTCAGACTAATTTTCATCTCTAAAGCACCGATCGATCCACAGCCACCAGTGCCGATCGTAGCTTGAATGCAACAAACCAGTAGAGCCTCAATGTGACTTTCACGCCCACTATTTTATCCTCACTACAGCTGGTGCAGACATTCTTCTAAATTTAGCTCTGTTGTGCTTCTCTGCACTCATTCGGCAATCACTGATTTTTTCTTCCTTTTTCCTTAATGGATACGGCAGGAGCTTCTTCGTACTTAATTAACTGAGACTTGATGTGGAGCATGATAATAAGTATTTATATATATATATATGTATGTGTGTGTGTGAGAGAGAGCCAAAGCAGCTACGTTAATCACTGGAGGTGGGTGATAAGCAGAGCTGATTGCAGTGATTTGCCCCTCTCAGTTTAGTTGAAAGCAGAGAGAAACTGTGTTTGATTTCCAAAGAGGGAGACATCACTGCAATCCAGCAACTTTGCCAAATATATGTGGACAGTTGAACTTAACATTCATCAATCCTGTGCATTAATGTGCTGATCTAACAGCCTCCACTTTTCTGGTTTCAGTCAGATATAAGGACTTGGCTGCAGGGGCTCTGTGCAGCCCAATGAAGGCTCAGTTCAAAACAGACCCCATGCAAGTACACAAAATGTGAACAGCAGTGTGTTCACCAAACTGATGGGCACAACTCTTACACATGCAACATGCAACATAATTCTTCATACAATTAAAAATGGTCTCTTAACTGATTTTGTTTAATTTTGCACAAAATCATTAATTTAAAAAACAGAAATGTGGAAAGATATAATCTAATGGCAAAGACAGGTTTCAAGTCCATAAACAACAAGATATCTGTATTTTATGTTTGTTTTATTTATTTGGTTGTGTTTCTGTTTTTCTTAATAGTCTCAAAGGTGCTTTCACATTAAATTAATCTGCTCTGATTGGCTCTAACGTTCAGTCAGTGTTCCCCCTCCTCCCACACCATCTCACCCCTTCCAGGCCCCTCTGGCCCCTGCCAGGTCGCAACGTCTTCACCCCAAGAGGTCTGTTTAATTGCCACCAAACGCAGCACTTTTAGTGTGTGTGTGTGTGTGTGTGTTGGCGAGAGTGTGAGTGAGCATGAAGAGCTGCTGCCATGGCAACAACATCCCCATTGATGATACAAGCTGTAGCCCAGAAGTCTGTCTTTTCTTTTGCTCCCAGCAGCTTGTGAGTGATGGAGAGAACATGATGTCACACTGCTGTGTTACAGTACAGCAAATGATGGTACTGTATGTTCTGTCCCATTATATTAAAGTATAGTATAGTATACCATAGTCTACTTCAATATGTTTTATTAGAATAATATATTCTAAGCTTACATTACAGTATATTACTGTATTTTACCATGTTGTATGTTATTTAATGTTATGGTATGTTGTGTTGTATATACAGTACACTATTATATTACCATGTATTGTCCTATATTCTGATTCACCCATTCACACACACAATCACACACCGAGTGTAGAGCTGCCATGAAGCTTTGCCCGACCCACTGTGAGCAACTGGGGGTAAAGACACTTCAACATGTGACAGAAGAAGCCAGGAATCAAACCACTCACCCCATAACTGCTGAATGACTACATTACCTCCTGATTAACAGCCAGTTGTATGTGTTCTTATGTTATATTGCAACATACTTTATCATTATGTTGTGCTGTATTGTAATATATTACTATGTTTTATTTAGTTATTTCTCACAAAACATAGCATATTATATCACCCTGTGTTGTGTTATATTACTGTATATTATCAGGTGTTGTATACCACCATAACTGAGTAGCACATATCATATATCTTAAAGTATTACTCTTGTCTTGTCATGTTTCATAGAAATTGTACAAATTACTACTGTTCTTTGGTTTAAACTAGCATTTTGCTAATGACTACAAGCTCATTCACTGTTCAACTGTGTATTCTATAAAGAGCTTGGAAACATATTACTGACAGACACAGTGTCGATCCATTCTCACCCAGATCTGCAGCTTGATCCTCTTGTCGTTGCGATACACCGTCTTCACCTTGAAGTCAATGCCCACGGTGCTGACGAAGGAGTTGCTGAAAGAGTCGTCAGCATAGCGGAACAGGAAGGACGTTTTCCCAACGCTGCTGTTCCCAATGATCAGCAGTTTGAACATGTAGTCAAAGTTCTGGTCGGAGCCATCCCGCTGGCCAAAACGTTGGTCTGCCTTCGCCATCTGAAGGTTTGAGCAACAACCAGAAAGCAACAATCAGTATAAAACAAGGGCTATGTTTCTAGTGTGAAACACACTTTTCAGAATCCACGTTTGATCATCCCAACGTTTAGTTTTACACATGAAGCTTTAGTCGTTAAAATTACTTCTCTGTTCAGCCGTCAAAATTTAAGAGCACCTGAACGTTGATAACAAAACTTATGCTTGCCAAAAAGAGTGTCTGATTTGACAACAGATTGTTTTATCTCATGCAGTGTAAAATTGTTTTCATGAGGTTATGTTGAGGTGGACCACAGTACCACAGTAGTACAGTACCACATATTGTTGTAGAAATCAATAAAGCAGAGTTACACTACACAAACAACTGTACAATTGATCAAGATCTAAAATAGCTAAAATAGCTAAAAAGCTAAGTCAAAACTGAAAAACTGCTCGTCTTTGTTCCTGGAGAGCTGACATTTGAAAAGTTTTTACCCAACTATGCGCAATGAAATGTGATTCAGCACAAACCCACAGTGTGTTAAACAGAAACACAGCACAAACAAACCCTCCCTGTTAGTCTTCACCTGTCGAGTCAGATAAAGTAAAACAGAAGCTGCCTCGCAGGTGGAGACAGGCAGAGGTCGGTGTGAAGGTTCGGCATGTGCTGACTGAATGAATGTGAGCAGCAGATGAATCACAGCTGAAGATCCCGCTGGGTTCAAGCTAGAATGGATGGTTGTGTCAGTGGAGACTCATCCTCTCTGTCAGGGACCGGGGGAGGAAAGAACGACTATAAAATACATCTGACATTATAATTCTCGCTGTGGAGAACGATACTGTGACACCGCTAATCTCTGGATTTTAATGTGACTCATTCGGGACCATTTGGTGGAAAATAACTGAGTTTTTTTTATATGTCAAGAGTAATTTTTAAGATTCTTCTACTGATTCAATCCAAGCAGTTCATAAGTTGAACTAAATAACATCTGCTGCAGATCTGTCACTCTGGTGCTGCTGCTTTCTATTCAAGACATGTTATCTATTGTTTATGAGACAGAGCCTGTGTCCTCATCATACTAATCTTAATCATGCTTTGATTTGATGCACCATTCACAAAGGAAATCTGTCAAAATGGAGTCATGTTGTCTGTGAGCATTTTAATTTTTTATATGGTCATTCTTTGTCTTTTGCCACTTTTGGTGGTGGTGTCCAAATATTTTATGTCTCTGGGGGCCCCTGACCTGCTGGGCCCCTGGGCATGTGCCTGATTTAGGCTCAATCAAGTAACCCATTCATGGGCTAGATGTTAACATGGAAGAACGTACAAGCTAACCAGCTAGGCTATGAAAAGCCTTGTGTATGTGAACAAATCATCTGCTCCTATTTAACAACCATTTATGCCATTAATTGGTGAGGCCACTAGTTCTGCAACTGAGCTGTAAACGTGAAGCATGGGGCTGCAGCTAATCACTGTTTTATTTACTGATTAACTGCCTGATTATTTTCTTGATGAATTGTGAAAAATTAAATGTTTGAATGTTTAATGTCTCGAAGCCCAAAGATTGATTGACTAATGAGTTAATTGTTGCAGCTCTACTAAGCACTATTATTGGTTTAACTGAGTGCAGACAAATGCCAATATGTAGTTATTGTAATTACTAGCTCCTGATTTGTAGGCTTACATTTAATCACACAAAGTGTTACATGACTACACAGTATTTTTAATCCTCATGCAACAAACTGTGAATCTTTGTGAACTGACCTGAAGCTAATGAACCCATTACTGCCTTTAACTGTGTCCAACACTGTGTCCATGTTTCAGAGGTCTGACTGATGCGGTTTATTATAAATGAACCAATTAGGCAACAGAGAGTCATATTCAGAAGTCTGGGCTGCTCCTGCTTGTATGTGACCCAGTCACTGACTCTGCAGTTGTAAATGAGGTTACAGGAACACACACACACACACATATCTCATCATGCAATAACTTTACATTGATTATTACACCATTCGGGTTATAAATGTCAACATCTAACAACTGTTTATTGCGCAAGGATGGATGCACTAAATAAAACTAGACTACAGCTCAAACTGAGCACCACAGATACATGATGTCCTCTATATAGATATACTATAATTATTGTGTCTGTGAAAAAGTATCACACAACAAATTCCACGTGTAAAAAATTAGCTGGTGACAGTTTCACTCATTTTCATGATGTTAGTACAACATGGAAGTGACACATTTCAGACTGAATGAACTGTGTTTGACTGTAACGCACTGTTTCATGTGACCTTTGTGTGAAATGTGTGATGACAACTGAACTCATCTGCTGATAAAGACAATGAGAAGTAGTGGTGTAGTACAAATGTACTTGGATAGTTTATTTTCATGCCACATTGTTGTAGTCCTACTACTACTACTTATATATTCACTCCACTACATTTTACATCAAACTGCTTTATTTATTACATTATATGGTTCCAGCTTCTTAAATCTGAGGATGTGCTGTTTTTTCCTTTCAGTCATTTTAAGTTTTAATACTTTTAAATTAAAACACTGTGAATGTGTCGTTATGAGCTCAATATTTCCAGATTTTTCTTTTACAAACAAGACAATAATCAGAAAATGAAACGTAAAACCACTCAAACCACAGTCAGCTACAAATGTTAAACATTAATGCATAAGTAATAATCAGCCAGTGAAGTATAGATACTTCTGATAGTAAAGGATGTGAATACAGACTGAGATGCTGGCAGAGGCTAAAATATGTCATTTTTATCATGTCATCAAAAAGAACTAATTTTCTTAGTTTTTAATCATCTATTGCTGCAACTGTTCATCTGTAAAATGGTAAGATAAGATAAAAATATTATAAACTATTAATAATCCCAAAGTAAAGAAAGAAAATACATCTTAGAAGAGAAGAAACAACTTGTTGTGTCAGTAGAGAGATAAATGCAGCGCTGATTATTACAGAGGTATACAATCCTTGTTCTCAGTAGGTTCCTGTTCCATAATCCACCCAGGGAACAAACAGCAGCAGCTGAACTTTGTGTTTACTGTAATTAGCGAATGCTGGCATGTAAACATGCTAAACTAACACGGTGAACATGGTAAACTTTACACAAGCATGTTAGCATGCTAATGTTAGCATTTAGCTCAAATTCCACCTGCGTCGAACTGCTGATGCTTGTTATTGGTTTAGTGTGTTGTGTGTAGAGGATCTGATTTTCAAGTTAAAAAGTGCAAATCCATGTCATAAAGCCTCTTCAACATCTCCTCTGGCTTTGAGACTAAAAGGCTCATTTAAGCTCCTGTTTCTTTAAGCCTCCTCTTTTCCCCGCCCCCTATGTTCTGATTGGTCAGCTTGTGGACGTCTTCCTGTGGGCCAAACTATGTCCTGTTGGAGCAGCACCATCCTATCCTGCTGCATATTGGGGCAGAATATAAAAACAGTTGTCTATGCAGTGACATAAAGAGATAAAACATCACTTGAAGTCTGTTTCTGCTCTGTAACTGTATCTATTGTTGTTTAAGAAACGTAAACACTTAATTTTCCTGCACAGCCAGAAAAAAACACTTCCTGTGAGACAACCAGCCAGCATGCAAACACATGTTCACCTCAAGCTCTGGGCCTCTGAATATGTGTAACATGGACCCAACTACACAACAGCAGATATGGAACATCACAACATGGAAAGCAGCATATAACCCATTTAAAGGTGCCACAAAATTTTTCATTTGAAAGAGAAATTAAATCACATTATCCTCCAGCACCCTCCGTAAAAAGCAGCAACAAGGCCACTTTAAGCATTTCCCCAAAAATATGAAAGATATAAAACTAGATGTAAAAACTAAAGTGAAACAAGGCGTCACAAATACAGTACGTAGCCAATAACAACTGAGTTCTCCATAATGCTCTGTTTAATTGTGTTTTCATAATTTCAACACACAGTATAAGACAATAACAAATGAAAAAATAATGGTGAAACCTCAGTAAATTAAATCCAATGTAAACTCACACAGCAACATATGAACACTATGACATCA
Organism: Sandelia bainsii; assembly: GCA_032362345.1. Taxonomy (NCBI): domain Eukaryota; kingdom Metazoa; phylum Chordata; class Actinopteri; order Anabantiformes; family Anabantidae; genus Sandelia; species Sandelia bainsii. The sequence continues at coordinate 25,580,828 of JAUMHL010000021.1, read as the reverse complement.
TTAATCCTAACACAGAGATCCTACAGCAAACTGAAATAAACAGTCACATATCATAAAACCACTCAGACCCTATAAAGAATCTGGTCTCATTGGATTCATAATTACAGTAAAATCCTGAATCCATATGGAGCACCGTGGGAACACTATGAATTCCTATAGGGAGAAGACATATCATAGCAGACTGAGGCCAACAGAGGCTCAGTTCCCCACAGTGACACAGACTGTGTGGCTGCACCTGTGACATTATTATATGCACATTATGTGTTATGATCAAATATAGAATGTATATCAAGAAGAAACGGTCCTTGTTAATGTATAATATGATGGATGTGGTGCAGATGATTGACAGTAGATTAGGATCAATGATAAGAAACCACAGGAACACTGTAGGCGCCTATAGATGTATGATTAGGAATATTATTTTGAACATTATACTATAAATTGTCTATGTAATGAACGAGATTATATGAAGATTACAGGAATATATTCGCTCCATTGTCGCACCGGCTCAGGTGCGATCGACGTTTCTGGATCCACATCAGCCAAAATCATCCAGTCTGTGTGTGTGTGAGTGTGTGTGTGTGTGTGTGTGTGTGAGTGTGTGTTCATTAAAGCAGTGTTAAAAGGTGCTGTTGTGTCACCGCCGGTCATCCGTGTTTTCTGTCTGTCTGTCTGTGTGTGTCTTACCTCTGCTGGGCGGATCTGATGCTCTCTCTCTGCTCTGCACCTGGGGGAGACAGCTCGCTCGCTCGCTCGCTCGGGCTCCAAAATAACAATGGTAACAAAAAACCCAAATGTATCCTGAGCAGCAGCCGATGTGGTCCACCGAGGAGGTCGTTTGTAATAACCCGAGTGGAAACGTTTCTCCCGAAATGAGGTGAAACCGCCTGCAAAACGTCCCCGCGGTCAGCGCGCAGCTTCTTTACGCACAGCTTTACGCTGACATCCTGCGTTAATTCAAGGTGGAGCGAAGCGATGGGAATATTTGCAAAGGCGTCTGCTTCCTATCACCTCCTCCCCCTAAAAATAGCCACCGCCGGCTTCTCTGTGAATGAACAGCGTTTTATTTTTTTCTCTTCTTCGGCCTGATTCCTCCGCCCTATCACACGGCAGATCTCTGCAGACGCTCACTGCGATGACTCATAACCGAGCCGCTGAGGCGTGTAATTGCTTCAGCTGCAATAAGAAAGACATCTTGAAAAACGGGGGGAATGTTTCTGCAACAAACAGAAACACACACACACACACAGGTGTGTATTCTGCTCTCTGCAGTCTCGCCTCACATTCAACACACTGACCCTTGACTGAGGCTTTTTGGAAGCTGATTCTCCACAGAATCATTCTGACATTTTCACGTTGCAACATCACAGCTCCACAGTGGACATATGGATGACATATGACGCTGCAAACAATGACTTTTATTGAACATTTTATTCATTAATTCATCTTCCTGCTTCTAAAATGTGAAGACTCAACATTCAAGCTTGAGTCTTTTTATTTACCACATTGTTCAGTCAATATGTGCTGTGAAACGTACTGTGACTTACCTAACAGCCCTGCAGGGCGCAGGCCCAGGGGGCGTCCTGTGTCATAGAGCTCAGGTAAGATTCACAGTGACCATTGAGAGATGCAAAACAATCCCAAAGATCCAAAATGTGACAAGAAACAGACACAGTTGAAGGAATGACTGAAAAGAGATGCAGAATTATCTTAAATTATTGACAAATGGAAAAAAAGAGCCACAAGATGCCAAAAGTAATGCAAAGATGCAAAACCATTCAAAAAGCAAAAGAATATTATCGAAAAGTGACAGTACTGTGGAGTATTAAAATACTGCAGTGTAAGGTTTAGGGATGCACAACTCAGTAGGTCACTTTTTGCTCAACACAAACGTGCTGTAAACAAAAGCAGGACAGAATAAAGCTGTAAAGACCCTGAGGGGCAGTGAAGCTACAGACAGCAGACCTTCCAATCAACACAACACAGACATACACTCACCAGCCACTTTATTAGGCTCAACTACTCATCAATGTAAATTTAGTAATCATCCAATCTCATGGCAGCAACCCAGTGCTTTTAAACATGTCGCCTTGGTCAAAACAATGTGCCGAAGTTCAATCTGAGCATCAGAATGGGGGAGAAAGGTGATTTAAGTGATTCTGAACATGGTGTGACTGTTGGTGCTGTCGAGTGTTTCAGAGACTGATGATCTACTGGGACGCACAACGTCTCTAGCGTTTACAGTGAGAGGTCTGGGAAAAAAAAAGATACTGGTTCAAGCTGATAGAAAGGAAACAGTAAGACGGATAAACACTTGTTACAACTGAGGCCTGCAGAAGAGCATCTCTGAACGCACGACACGTAGAAGTTCGATGCAGATGGACTACAGCAGCAGACGACCACACCAGAGGCCACTCCTGTCACGTAAGAACAGGAAACAGATCACCGAAAAGATGAGAAGAACACACCAACAGATCACAGCAAATATCTGGATGTTTCACCAGATATGTGAAAATGTTGTCCATGATGTGACACTAAAGAAAAAGTTAAATGAATGACGAAACTATAAAAACTTTAATCTAATAGTTAAAATACACCATCTATAGTCCCACATTCCCAGCATGGCTAAAAAACCACACCTGCAGTGTTTGTGTTTTAATATTAGCTCCTGTGATCTGTCATAGATGATAAGATCAGACCAGGCAGGAAGAGGGCCGACATACAGACAGACTGATGTATGAAGTATAAGCCATGGCTGAGGACAAAGAACTGCGGTAGTCCACTGGGGGTGATCCAAAAGTCCAGGAATGCTTTCAAAGAGCTAAAAACCAGGCAGGCAAAACAACCAACACACATGTAGACAGGTAGGGTCGTTGTTAGTCCATGCAGGAAGTGTGTGTCACAGTCTGGCAGAGCTGGTGTTATACACTGAATGCAGGTGAGGACTGTGTGTGATTCAGAAAGGGACACAAGAGAGAGACAATGAGCCCATCTGCTGGCTGAGAGAGAGAAAAACACGGGAGCAGACAGAGGCTGAACTGTGACTCTCAGTGAGAATTACAGACAGGATCTGAGTGGCGTCCTTTTAAACACGTCCTCCCTGAACATATATGTTCACAATCTGGTGTCCACACTGTAAATCTACTTTGTTCTGTACACACGTGGATGGATTATGACACGACAAAACCACCACAACCCATGCAGCCATGTTGTCTGTGGTCATTTTGTTTGTTGGTAATGATATTTTTGGTTGTCTTTCGTCTCTTTGGGAACAGTTTGTTGCCACTTTGTGTCTCTTTGTGGTTATTTTGCATCATTGCTGTCACTTTGAGGACACTTCACATCTCCAGTGGTTTTGTGTCACTAGGATATTTTGGAGAAGCTGCTTCACGCTGAGATGTGGAGGTGGGTGACATTAAATCCTGGTATTTGGACAGACATACATCACATTTTCTGTGAACTCAGACAGAACAAAGACCCTCAGAGTGGCTCCAGCCCACTGGCAGCTGTGTCATGTGGATGGCACTTCAGAGGGTTAGGGATTTTTCCTTTTTATACAGTGACAAGTTTATACAGCTACTTTCCAGTGGAAAAGTCCTGTATTTGCAGTTTAGTATTAAACACCAGAGAAGCTGGGATGATGTGTAAAATGTAAAATGTAACGGAAAGGTTTGTTAATTATTTAAGGTTTTTGAAAAGCATTTGCCAATTTTGATGTTGGTGTCAGCAACACGTATGAAAAAGACCTGACGCCGGTGTGTTTCAGAAGTAAGGACGGTGTAGAACAGGCGCCATCTAGAGGATAATGTTAGTCATTCAATCTATTCAGTAAGCTGCACAGTGGGGGCAGAGGGGAGCATGAGACACTGACCATATTTATAGGAAAGATATTGTTTAGCTCAAGTGATGCCAATGAGTTAACGGCCGCATGCTTTATGTTTAATATGGTCTTCATTCATCATTTCAACACTTTACACACTGCAATACTTTACACCCTCATTATGATATATTATAATATAATATTATTGTCTTATTTCTAATTTGTAATATAGTGTACTATTCATGTAATTTTGGTATTTCTTCTTGACTTAACTTTCTTACTGTCACGGAGCAACTGAGACCTCATAATTTCCTTTGGGATTAATAAAGTATTTCTGATTCGGATTTCACATTTGTTTCCTCAAGCTGTATATGTGATTTGTGGAGGTTTAACATTTTATAGACGATGAATAGATTATAGCTGTGGTCATTTGGTGATGGTTCTTCCTCACTATGTCACAGTTTGTTCATCTTTTATGGAGCAGTGTAGATCCCAGTGCCATCTGCAGTATTTCTAGTATAATTAAGTATTTCTTTATATTTCTGTTATTTCATCCACATGACACATTATATGTTTAATGGTGGTTCACCTGTTCCAAATTAGATAATCCTACACATTTTAATGTAATTAATAGATGGAGCAAAGTTCAAGTTGAAAAGAATTTGAAGATTTCATCATCTACAGTTCATAATGTCATTGAAAGATTAAGAGAATCTGGTGAAATACAAAGGACAACGCCAAGAAACAGTCTTGAATGATCATAATCTCCAGGCCCTCAGGTAGCAGTAAATTCAATCCCTCTCTCCCACTTCACATTGTCCTGGCTGGACAGAGGAGCACGTTCAGCCAGAGACTGATCAATGTCAAGT
>JAUMHL010000021.1:25545918-25576039 GCA_032362345.1 Sandelia bainsii | reverse complement strand
AGAAGGTCATTAGAGTATCACATGAAGGCAGCAGAGATACCAGAACAGTCCTTCTTTCGAGAGAACAGCATCAAAATTCTGGAGAAGATTGAAGAGAGCAGGACTCGAACGTCTCAAAGAGAAGACGAGCTTCTGATGGTGTTGGGACTAAAGCCATAGTGTTTTAACTGCTTTAAAACCAGGGCAGAAAGTTGATATATCCCATAAATTATACACTTACACACACATTAGGAAAACTTGCACGTGGAAAGAGTACAAAATATATCACCTCTGTTTTTTTCCCTTTAAAGGCAGAAGTTCTGCAAGATGGCTTTTTCATTCTATAGTAGTTAGTGGAAGACAAACAAAATGCTGTTGGAAAGAAGTGAAAGTTAAAAATATACTTCAAAGTGGTTTGCAGTAATCTAGCTGCTTGTGCATGAATCATCACCATGATATTCAGTTTATTCTTTTTTTTCTCTTTAGCACTAATTTTGAACTTGTGTTTAAAATGTACTTGTGTTACACTTTATTTAAAATTTTGTGTGAGGAATGAAAAGAAAGCTCATTGACAACATAATGATTAACATTTTGTACAGCCTGTGTCTCTGTTATACACACTCCTAACAGTATTAAATATACATTATCCAGACAAACTGTCTCTTCTTGTTTATGTGCTGGTTACTGTAGAAGAAATTCTATATCAGGTTTTACACAACTGTCTAACATTAAAGTTAGATTTGCACTTGTCCAAAGAGTTAATCAATAATATTGTTTTCTATTTTACTTGCCTTTGATTTCAAAATGTATTTCTTTGCTATTTTGGTACCAATAATAGAGAGGTGTAGTTATATCCTTAGAAGAAAACTAAACATAATTTAAACCACAGGAATATTAATTAATCGTAAATCTATTATTGAACCTTTAATGGACTTTTTTTGCATGTTCAGTTGCCCTTTTGACCATACAGTGATGCATAAAGCTGAACCACAGCTGTAAGACTTTTTCCTTAAGTTCCTCATCATCAAACATCAGTTCTTCAATCAGGAATCAATCTTCCAAAAACATGAATGAATCAATCAGGATCTTTATTTCTAAGACAATTGTCATGTCAGAGAGTGAAATTTGTTCTTAACCTAGAGAAACACATTTTCCATATTTACACATATCCAGAGGAAAACAGGAAGTATCAGGAGATTTATCTCTGTCAGAGGGTCTGAACCATGGAACGACTGATTAGATACTGGACATACACACTGTTGACACCTGATTTCACACTGCAACATGTTACAAACAGATACTAAAATCTGGTCCAATATCTGAAGCTGCAATTACTCAACATTTTAAAATAATAAAAAAAAGCCCCATACACAGTTTACAAGCAAGAATCCTGTCAGTTTGGAGGTTAAAAAAATGAACATATAAAAAAAGATCACTCGTTTCCTCTTCGACTCTTCTTGTGACTCTTTTTTGAACTCCTGTGAAGTGACAGAAAACAAAATGATTTTTTTAGAGGAAATAATTCAACGGTCCACATCTTAGTCCTAATAACGAACAGCACTCACACAGTCCTGTCAGCTACAGTTTAAAGGTAAAGTTATGAGATTGGTTTAAGCACTCACCTCTCTGGGGACTTCGAGTGACTGCGATGTCTGTGGCTTCTGTGGTGACCTGGTTCACAACAATGAACAAGGACTTCAGAATGAAAACCAAACAACTATCATCTAATACAATCAGAAACAGTAAGAGTTTGTTTTCTCTCTGATGTTTTGCATAGAAACATAAATGTGTATTTCCTATTAGGCCAAAAGCAAACAGACGACTTTCCTCTCAGGTTTACAGATGATACAGAAACTGATCTAACTAAAATATACAGTGTACTTAACAAACTTAATGTTTTAATTAATATTGTTCACCACAGCATCTTCTCCATTAAATAAAGTGAATAAAGTTAAAATTCACTGACTCTGGGTTTTAAAGGTCCTTTCCAGTATCAAACTACTGTATCGACTGAAGCTGGAACATTTTCTGCCCTAATATCTCAGTGACTGTTGTCGCCTTCACTTCCTCATTTGTCTTTGTGTGTTCTACTGTGACTACTTGACTGTTAAATTTGTTGTTGATTTCTGGCAGAAGCAGAACTTGAAGCTCTGTAGTGTGCAATTTGTCTTTTTCCTATTAAGACATTTTAGTGCAGAAGCACAACAGGAGCCTACGTACGGTCATTTTAGGGATGTTGATAATATTAAAGATCAAATCTCACAGACAGGCAGCTTCTCGTGAACAGATGGTACTAATCAGTGTGAAATAAGTGATGTGGAACAAATCTCACAAAGAAAAGCAGAAGGAATTTCAGAAAAAACTATGAAAAGCTCATTGTGTCCAGTTTCAGTTCAGCTGTATGACAGACTAGTTTATTATATTGAGTATAGGTTATGTTTTCTTTTACAACCTCAGAAAACTCCTGTGAGGACTTTTCTTTGTATCTTTCCTGCATATTTGTTTGCAAATGCTGATACCAGTAAAGTTACCAGTCGGATTTGCTTTATATAGGCCAACATCACAAATTTGCTTTTGTACAACAGTGACCCTTTGTCTATAGGCCTTTGAATCAGGTAAGGACCCTTTTGTTTTGAATTTAAAGTGAAGCACACGTGCCATCAGCATGACTGTTCTCTAAAGGCCGGAATCGGCCATTAAAAAACCCATATTGGTCGACCACTACTAACTTCTTTGTTTACCTGGGGATTTGGAGCGGTGACGTCTGTCTCTGGACCTGCTGCGATGTCGGCGGGGGCTCTTGCTGCGATGGCGGTCTCTCCGGGGCGACGGGCTGCGTACAAACAAAAGAACAGTCAGGATCTAATCAGAATGAACCACAAGCACTGGAGATTAAAAGTGATTTGATTTCATACAGGAGCAGACGTACCTTCGCCTCTTTGGAGACCTGCTCCTCCTGGAGGGAAACAAAGCCACAGTGGATTTGATTTATTATCATTTGGAGAACAAATTAATACATTAATTCATGTATTATATCTTTGCTTTAGAAATTACATTTATTACATATTAATACGCCAGACAAATCTACTTCTCAGTGCTTCTCCTCGTAAACTGAAGGATCATTAAAATACGAACCGTCGGGGTGAGCGGCTCCGTCTATACCGAGGTGACGGGGAGCGGCGAGGTCTCTCATTGTCACGGTAACCACGTCTGTGCGGTTCTGCAGGCTGGGGTCTATCCAGCTGCAGGTGGATAAACAACAACAATATGCTGCTGGTTTCATTTATCTGTTAAAGTTAATGTTAAAAATTCTAAACTTTTTCCACATTTGAATGACGTGAGTTTATCTGTGACATTATGAGTATAAAACACAGATGGATTATCGAACGGGCCTACCGGCTTGTGGTTTCAAAAAAGGTGGATTTAATCACTCTGCATATTTTTTTATTTAGTTACTTTATCCAACATACTCAAACTGACATTTAAGAAACCAGGTGTGTCTGAACGGCTCTTCACTCACTTCACAGGAGAACAGATTCCACATAGACAATAATACAGATAGTAAGGTGCGTTTACCTTCTCCTCTTCCTCGTCTTCTTCCTCACTGCTTTCCACCTCCTCCAGGTCTTCCTCCAGAGCGCTGATCCGTGGGTCCAACATCTCAGCCTCCTCCAGGACCTGTCTCTTCTGTGACACACACAACACAAACATCAGCGGTGTGGACATGTGAAACCTGCAGCATGTGTATAAACACGATGAGACCGTACCTGAAGGTGGGGCAGAATGATGTCACACACCCTCTCTGAGTGAAGAAGCTGGTCGATGAACTCGTCCACGTGCATCAACTCAAACTCTGAAACATAAAATGAAGACATATTGTATGCCAGCAACTGGAAGGTTTGATTTCACCTAAGGCTGAACATAATTTAGAATTAAATTACAGAATTTAATCCCATCCCAATTTATAACTCAAATTAACAAACCTATGTGCGTCTGACATATTAGGGTGATGTGAAGCATATCTGACTATACCAAAACACACACACAGTATAAATAGGCTGTATTTATTGTAATTTTGAAAACAAACTACTGTGATATTAAAGTTTTACTGTTTATGTGGCTGGTGCAACAGAGAAATTCACAGAATGACTTTGAATGCTCACCTCCATTTCTGTTCTGACATTTAATCTTTCTGTAGTCGTTGTACAGAGGCTCCAGGTATTTGTAACAATCCACTGCAGTTCCAGTTAATCTCATGTACATCGCCCCAAGTAAACGAACATATCTGATAAAACAGAGAGAGAGCGTGATGAGAAAAATCCACAACACACGGTGACAAGTCCAGCATGAGCAGGTGGTTATGATGACTACATGTGGATGTAAACCAGGATTTGTCTCTCAGTTTTGTTGTGTGTCATTGTGATTAATGTGGAACATTTATGTATTTACACAGACTCATAACTGTTGCCTTTTACAACATATTTTTCATAGACTGACCTTTCTTTTTTATTCTCTATTTGTGGGGGGGGTTGAGTCCACGTATTGATACGGGAGTCATTGAACTTACGTAACCGGGTTACTGTGCATCCTCAGAGTAATCTGATTTCTCTACTTTGGACTCTGTTAGTTTCTGCTGTAGTCAGACTTGTATTAAATATGAGGCAAAGTTAAAACATGTTTACATGCACTGATGTAACACGTTTACTCAGAGAATCCATGTTGCTCCTCCATGTAGCACCTGTCCTGCAAACTACTGGTGAGTGCGCAACTGGTACTGATCGAGTGTTTTTAGCAGCTTTTTAAAAACATCTTTGCCGTCTTTGTATTGCTGTGGGGATGGTGTCTTTAGCGATATTGTATCTTACTGTGTTAAGGTAAACAGCGCATGTTTTGTGTCTGACACGTTAGCGGCAGACTGAAGTTTAACTCACTCTTTGGACCGGAGTTTGAGGCACTGTTGTAAACGGAGATAAAGTTTAGACGTGCTTTCACATTTGGATGTGAGCTCTTTGTGACATACTCTATAGTATGTTTTTTCTGCTGGAAATCTGAACCACCTCAAACTATTGAACCGCTGGTTTTCTTTTTACCAACCAGATTAGTGTCGAGACTGCAGCCTGTGGTCCTTCTACGCTGCTGACTGAACAATAGAGCCGACTGGCTGTGGCCGCATGCGCAGTGGGAGAAGGGGGCAGGTGTAGGCGTGTGTGAATGAGTAAGACACAGAGAGCCTGAAAGACTCTGCTGTTGGTTATAAATATCTAAATGTGAGCACGGTATAAACGGTATTATAAAATTCTATACCGCGTGTAAAAATATATCGGTATACCGTTTTACCACCCAGCCCTGCTTAAGTGCATATAAACGCAGTCAGTGTGTGCTTTGTGGCTACAACAACCGATGAGTTGGAAAACATATTCTCCCTGTTACATGGTCATCATTGCATCAGTCAATGCATGTGAAGAGCCAGTCTGTGTGTCAGTCTCACATGTGAACTCACTTGAAATCCTCATTTTTGATGAACTCAACGATGATGTCTTTCTCTGGTTGAATCTGCAGCATCTTCAGTGTGAGGCAGAGGAAGGGAGTGGGCTTGATGTTCCCGCCAAAAACTCCTCCAACAAATTTCAGCTCCATGGCTTTGTCAACAACCAGCTCAGCTGTAAATCATTCGATTTCAATGAAATTTTATTTCTAAAGCACCAAATCACAGAACAACAGAGTCATATGATAACACAGCATTTATAGACTTCAGTTATTGCTGCTGTCATTGTGAATTTGTGTTCTAGCTTTAAAATTTCCTTTTACTGGAACAGTCAAAATGGAACGAGAACAAGTACACAAAGTATAGTAAAGTAAGTATGTTGACATAGGAGTCAAAAATTTCGTCATGTACATTATTACAAAGTGGCATTAAAACAATCAGCCAATGGGCAGAATTCACTCAACATAAACATAATTTTCCCAAGTCTAGAAGAAATAAAGAGGCAGTATTTAATTTTTCACATGCTAGAACTCCAGCCTACCAGGTGGTGTTAATGTTGTGACTGACCGGTGTATAAAAATAAGCTTTTGAAAAACATTTTAGATTTGGTGAAATACAACAAGTAAGTGAAACTAATTTGTTCTGTTGGAAATAAAAGAAAGAAAGAAAACTTAAACACAGAAACAATCAGCAGATTAATCTATAATCTATATCTATCTCTTGTAATCTAATACAAAGGCCCCCATGTATTAACAAACTTAATTTATAATTAGATATTATTTAAGTCAAATAAAAAAAATTTAATTTGATTATTTCAGGTTGTGAGTGTTTGTTGCTCTAGTCCTATCAGAAACTAATTATCTTCATATTTTGGACTGTTGGTTGAGAACATAAAGCTAATTTCAAGACCTCACACCTCACCTCTTTCACTATTTTCTTCTGTTTTGCAAAATAACTAATCAATTAAAGCAGAAAATACTCTGTGCAGTTTAACTGATAATCACAATAGTCCGTTAACTTTAGGTGAAAATCTGAAAAAATTTCTAGACATATATTAATGTCACCGCAAAATGGTCCTAGATGAAAAAGCAACAACTACAGTTTGTCTCTTGGTTTTAAGTATTAAGTAAACATATATAGATTGTTCCTCCACGTTGAAAGATTTGATACTTTGTGTTAGTATTATCTGAACTACGTTAAATTAAAAAAAGAGAGACACTTTAAACCAAATTGTCGGTTAGCTAACATTAGCCAACGTTAGCTCACTGGCTAACATGCTACTGACCGGTCAAACCGAAGCACTCCTCCTTCCAGTATTTAGACTCGTAGATTCGAGTCCGGATGATTTTCTCCACCAGGTACTGCGGGTTAGTCCCGTGTATACTATGAGCATCTTTAACCGTTCTGTTTGCCATTGAAAAGAGATATGAATTTCTTTTCTAGCATGAACACAACAGCAACAGACTGCGACCCGACAGCGGAAACGGAAATAACAGTTCCGGTTCAAGCTCTTCAGAATAAAAGAACAAACGTTCCTGAGTAGTCGAACAGCTGTTTTTCTTCAGTATAATATTACGGAGAGCTTTTAATATATTGATGTATAAATGTTAAAATAAAGAAAATGGATCCAACAACTTATTTTCACGAGTAAAAAATAATATGTGCAACCTGTTTAAAATCGGAAATAGCAATAATAATAGCACCACCAACTCTGTTCTGTTCAGTTGCTATGCTAATTCACGTTAGCATACAAACGGTAAATCTCTTTATTCTTAGCATCGTACTAACTGACCAGTCAAAACTAAATCGTAACGTTTTCGCTATTACAGGGGTTACATTACCTGTAGTTTACATTTAGAGGTTGTACTTTAGTAGTTTTACTTGAGTAGAAAAATTAAAGGGTACTTTTACTCGTACTAGAGAGTTTCTCTGGGCAACTTCTTGCACTTTTACTTGAGTATTGAATTTATGTACTTTAAACCCCCCTGACTAAGTCTCTGTAGTATCACAATGCCTATCTTTATCCCTTCAACTAACTACTAGGGATGTTTTTCACCTTTTAAAGTTGGTTTGGTTTACAGGAGAAATGTGAAATTAGTTAATAACAAATATATCTCCTTTAAAAATAGTTTAATCGGTGGGCAGCTCAAACCTTTGCTTTATTATTGTTACTAACTAAAGGGTCCATTGGTGAAGACATTAAGAAGAAATTAAATGAATGAAGAACTCGGTTCATTGATGCCCATAGAAATCAGAATCAGAAGTCGATTCATTCCAAAGCAGGCTTTCACATTCCAGATTTTTGTCTTGGTGAGTTTGTGCCAAAAAGTATAATATAAAAAATGAGGAAATATAAAAAAGACACAAATAGTACCAGTAGTACTTTAATTTGGTTCAAGGATTTGAAGTGGTACTTCTGCTTGTAGTAAGTGCATGGGTGGAGTGTCACCTCTGGTGCAGGAGGTGGCGCTAATGCTCCTATTCACTGCCGTCCAGACACAGAGCGAAGAAGAAGAAGAGCGGAAACGACGCAATTTTCGCGCGAAATGTTGTCTGCTCTACGTCGGCGTCTCGTTGCAGGACAAGTTTGTGTAAATCATCATTTTCCGACTCTTATTTTTGAATGAAAGCGGCTTCAGTCCGGAGCTGGGGTGCAGTTTCAGTGTTGACCGTGAACCCGTAGAGCAGCAGAAGAAACAGGATGAAATATTTCACCAGACTCAGAGTCCGAAGAGTCTACAAGTGGCGTGGAGAGCCTCTGAGTTTCAATAGGAAGTTAAAAACCTCTGAATATGGGTGAGTGCACCATCATCCATCATCTGTACCAGGTTAAACAACATTACATAAAGATATAGATTATGTCTGAACACACCTTGGTTGGAACTGAACAGGTTTAACGTTACAGGCCACAAATCCAGGGTCCAGGTGACCCGTTTGCCCCTGGTTTAGGTGAGTGTCAGATCACTACTAAGAGACATCAGGTGACGAGGGAAATTCAAAAATGACTACAGAGCTACTCAAAACAGCTATAAAGGCATGTAAACGGAATACAAAGAGAAACAAAGCTACCACAAAGACACTGAACAAACAAGAGACACAACATGCACAAAAAGTTACCAGAACATCCAGAGAAAGATCACAAATAGACAAAGAGGCACAGAAGATGAGCAGAAAGAGACGGAAACGACCACAAAGTGACAGACGATGAACATGCAGAGAAGCAGGACAAGAGCAAAGATGTAACCAGAGACTAAAAAATGACAGTAAAGAGAGTAGGTCCATCTTCTCTCTTTTCTCTGGCCTCCAACTTTATCTTCTTTATCTTTAACGTTTGTTTTCGTTGATCTTTATTCTGTAGGTTATTTTCCTGATTAATCAGTTGTCTTTCAGAACATCCTGCAAAATAACATCAAATATCATTTTAGTTTTATCAGCAATCCAATATCTAAACTGTTCGTTTTTCAAAAAGCAGCAAATCCTCACTTTTCAGAAACTTGAACCAGGTAATGTTTGATATTTGTTGCTAAAAAAGTAACTTAACCAGTTAATCAGTCAAATTGATCTTGACTAAAATTCAGTTTCATTTTTGCACTTTAAAAGTTTAAATAGAGAGAAATCTAACAAATGAACTGAGTTTGACATCTTTGATCACCACGCTTTTATTGTGAAATTCCAGCATTCGCTTCCATAATCAAACTGGACTCAGTTTCGGTGCAGTTGTTGATTTTTCTTTTTGTGCGTCAGCTCATTGGCCATCAGCGTGGAGGGTCTCCCGAGGACCACCGTCATTAACACGGGCCAACACATTCTCATAGAGGGGGAGGATGAGGAGAACCCGTACGTGGCCAAAGTCATCAGGCTGTTTGGTGACGGTGAGTCGAGGAACGTGGTAGAACCTGAATTAGATTCATGTCATACAGTCATTTATGAGGAATTCCTCACAGGTAACTGTGAGTCGTTAATTACCGATGTTATATTGATTTACAGGAGTCACGTGAGTAATATAAAGTGCTGTTTAAAGGAACAATATGGAATAAATTTAGTACACTAAACAATAAAATGATCATTACATGGTTTCATATTGTTTGGTCTGTGTGCAGACAGTTTATCAGCCAGTGACCTGATCCAGACTAGTGCTGGTTAGCACAGTGATACTAACTTTGAAACCAAGAACATAATTAATTAGTATGAATGAAAGTCTTTGTCTGATGTGAGGCATTAAAATTAGCTTTTTTTCCAAGGAACTTCTGTATGATACTGTAATTTAGAGCCTTTCCATGTGTAACTGTTCCTTCAAAGTTGACATGAGGAGTGTTTATAAGACAGAAGCTTTGTAGCACAAAAAGCTTTTACTGTGTCTTGTTGTGTTTCAGAGAGCGGGAATCAGAAGAAAGCGGTGGTTCAGTGGTTTGTTCGCGTGTCAGAAGTTCCTCCCAACAAGCTGAAGCTGCTGGGCAGAGAGCCCCATCCACAGGAGATCTTCTACTATCAGGGTCGCAGCTGTGACGACGAGGTCAACGCAGAGTCCATCCTCAGACCTGTGCAGGTAAAGTGGGGAGGGGACTAAACAACCTTTTATTTTTATATGAATAATTCAAAACTGTCCACAACCAACCAGAGAAAAGTCGCACTGTGGGAACTGCAGGACTGTATAATGGTAGGTAGGACGGCTGTACTCGCAGAGGTGTGTCCATAAAAACACTGGAGTCAGAATTCAGATGCAGAAGTCTTATGTACTCTTGTATCAGAGTCAGAGCAGGCATTACAGGCAATGTCTCTTGGTGTGGTCTATAAACAAAGAAAGAATGTATGTTGTAATTCAGGAACAAACTATAACAAAAGACATTAATATTACAATTTTGAAATTAACCCTGTATTCATACAGTTACTACCTATTCTTCAAAATACCACAAGGTGGAACCAACTGTCCATAATTGAGCTATATCGCCAGAGTAATTAAATGACGGTACAGAGTTTGCGGTACAGCTTAACTACACCACAAACTATTAAGGAATATGAAACCATATCTCACTGCTCAGAAGGCATCAGGTGCTAAAGACATCACATACTCTGAAATTAACTGGATTAATACAACATTAAAGGTATGTAACAATGTTTAACAGCATGGTGAATTACGTGGTATCAGATAAATCAACAGCAATTAGTATTAGTGGCAGAATTAAACAATAGGAACTTTCAGAAATGTAAACTGTCACGACAAGTGCACTTACATTGCTTCATTCGACGCACACTAGGAACTTGAAAAACTGAAGACCCATACAGTAGTTACTTTAAATTGTAGACTAACTCTGAACTGCTTCTGTCGCTAGTACAATGCTTAATGAGTGTCGGCAGCAGCGGTCCTTCCGTCTCCAATATGACCGTCTCTGATTGGCTTGCCTTTCTAACACACACAAAAGATGAACATGTAATGCTACACACGTTGTCTCCTGCACGCTGCTACTGACAGTTGTATTGACTTGTACCAACTACTGGTCTGGTACTTTTCAAAGACTGATGACGGGAGCATCTGTAATTCTTGTGCAGAAACAGAAACGGCATCTTTATTGTAAATTACTCAGTTTGTTGTTGTTGTGATTTTTTTGTTGCCCTGTTCTTCAGGCTAACATCTCTAAACATCAGCATCTAAAGCACAACCATCTGCACAGAGATATTTATTAGAGATAATGAGAAAAAGTGGTCTTCTGTGAGTATTTTGAGTGAACTGAGCCTTTAAATTCTCCTCCTTCAACTCTAAGGTGAAGCACCTGGATGGAGCAGCTCCGTTCCCTGACTCTGATGATAAAGACACCCTGTATGTGAAGCTGTCCTGGGACTCTAAGACCTTCAAAGTGGTGGACGCTGCTCTGGTGGAGTCTCAGCCTGCTCCAGCTTCCTCCCCCCCTAACTGCCCCAAACCCTCCCTTCCTCCCTCACCTCCCTGCTCCCCTCCTGCAGCAGCTCCGGCGTCTCATCGCGCCCTCCCCACGCCGGACCCAGCCATCATGTACAAAGCCGCCTCAGGAGAAGTGAGGTACAGCAGAGCCACAATGAGCGCGGGGAAAGCCGGTCCCATGGAGGCCGAGTCCCTGCACTCTGCCACCAAACTGTCAGCCTCAAAGTGTCTGAGCGCCAAGAGGAGGAGCGCCTCTGCCAGGAAGCCCGGAGTCCGCAAAAAACTGGAGCTCAGCAGTGAGTGTTTTAAAACGAGACGAGAAATATATCCGTCAGTGGAAAAAGTTTACTTTCTGATACCAGACGGTATCACCACACTACAGAAATACAGATATCAAAAAGGTTGTGTGTTAATTATCGTTTTGTTTCTGATGTGTTTGTTTCCTCTTCCCTTCAGGTCCCGAGGAGATGATCCCTCAGAACATCCTCAGTCAGCTGCTGGACCAGGATCTGGAGCAGGAGGTGATGTTGGCAGAAAGGCTGTCGTCCTCCCCTCCTCATGCCCTGCCCCCCAGCCACAGCCTCACCCCCCTCAGGAAGGGTCACAGAGCGTCTGGAGCTCCACACGCCGTCTCCCTGAAGTCCACCGTAGTCATCCTCAACAGACTGTCTGAGATGGACAGTCCTCAGTCGCCTGCCAGAGATGAGTCAACCAGGTCAGAATCCAAACCCGCTCTGCAGAGTTGTTCACTACACACAGTCACCAGTTTATTAGGAACACCAAGCTAAAACTGAGTCAGTCTAGTCCAACGTAATAAATCCTCCTTATTACTGTGTGTTTTGGGATTGTCTGCTCACATCCGTCTGAATCAAACGTCCCCAGTAAGACTGAACATGGTTCTAATTTCTAACAGACAGTCAGACATCAGATTTCAGCTACAACATCATGTGGGTGAATTCACTGTATAGTTAGTTTAGGTTAACACTTGTAATTCAGGATGCAGTGTGAGCTATTGTGACTTCAGTGCCCTCAGTGATGTTTATGGAGACGTAAAGTGGATAAAAGCCTGATGTTCAGACGTTGTCCAGTCAGCAGGAGACAGTTCACCTATAAACTACAGTGGTTAAGTGGTTTTATTTGAGCTGCCACAGGAACAGACTGAGGTTGTTGGACACCAAAAACAAAAGGCAATAAATCGAGAGCATGAATTAAGGAAAGCGTGTGCAGTTATCCCAGCGCAAACTGTGTGAATTAAAGAAATACACAGTGAAAAGTGAATTATTTAGACTTCTATGGGGCACTTAGTGTTGGTTTGATGAAGCAGCACCACTCTGTGTAATTATCTCTCCTTTCACTCCCTTCCTGTCCTGTTTGTTATTCATAGGAAGGATGTAATGTTAATTTCTTCAGTTAAACCTTGGGATGTCACTGTATTTATGTTGCAGATCCAGAAGCCAGAGATAAACTGGTTTAAACAGGTTTAGACAGGTACATTTATATTGGTTTTCATTTGTGTAAATGAGAGATAAGATGGTTTAAATATGTTGTAAACATGTTAAAACCAGAGAGGAACTGTATGAAAGCGCAGACTCTGCTGCCCCTGTCAGTCCTCAGCAGGACGATGCGATGGAGGCAGAGTTACTGAGCGGCTCTGTTAAAACACCGAGGAGAAGACGAAACGCCACCCCGAGGAGAAACTGTGCCACCAGGAGTGAGCAGAAGTGAGTCAGACACTGCAGGAGAAAAAGTGCCCGCTTAAAAATCACCCAGCTCTGATTTTCTTCCTTCATACATGAGAAAGGATCAGACACAGTAAACGGCACAAAGAGCTTTTCTGGTCGGTGCTTCTCTGACTCCAACCATGTTTCCTGCTCTGACGTTTGTTGCTTTTCTTCATTCTCCAAAGAGACAAAGAAAAAGATGAGTAAGAATTTAGCTGTTGAGAGAGGACCCACACAAACGTGACATCACTGACACATTTGTGTCGGCAAACATTTATTCACGAGCTCTTCACCTACATTAACTAACAGCAGCTTCCTGACGTCACTGTAACGACGGTGAGTGAGGATGCAGCTGTGAGTCGCTGTGGGGAAAGTTTCAGCCGCAGCAGCCAAAAACGAAAGTAAAAAATAAATGAATAAAAAACCAGCAGTGTGAACGTGACGCATACATAAATCACGTCAGTGTCCACTCCTTTCTTTTCCCTCTCAGCTGCTTAGAGGATGCTGGGAGTTTGAGTCCTGGAGTACAACAAAAAGAAACAAACTCACAGTCGGGTGCATGTGGTGTTTATATTTTTTATTTTTAGTGCCTGTTGAGAGGTCACGTCAGGGTGAAGTGGTGCTGGTGGTGTCACTAAAACAGAAACTACATCACTGATCCAGCTTTCTTTATGAATAAATGAGCAGTGATTTGAATTTCTCCTCAGAGCTACCACTCCTTCCCGAAAGAGAGAACCCAAAACCCTGAAGGAGCCTGCTCTCGGGGTGCTGTGAGTATAACACAATCACCTTTTCAGCATTGTTGACAATGAAAACACACAGAACCAAAGATCCCAAATATATGCAAATGCTTTTCTTTAAATTTACATAGTGTCAGAAACTCACAGGACACCAGAGGGCGAGGTGACAAAACGTTGATTTATCTGTGGCATTGAAGAAACAGTAGTTTTGTACATTTCCACCTCCAGATTTGAGTTCTTGTTCACACTTCCTCTGCACATTTTTCAATTTGAAATGAACACATTTACAGTCAAAATACAGAAGCAAATATTATTGATGCTGAGGTCATTTTTGAATTTGCATCTTTTTTTGTTTGTTTGTTTGTTTGTTGAACCTCTGACTTCATGTGCCGTCTGTCTGCACATGGAAAATATTATATCTTTAGTTATGCTCTAGTTTACTGGTTAGTAAGCACATTGGTTTTGCTTTTAAACAATTTTGATGCAAAAATACCAAAAATAGTCTCTTTTCAGCCTCTTGAATGTGAAGGTGTCCTGTGTTTCTCTGTTTTATATAATTGTGAATTCAGTATTTAGGGGTTTTGAACCCGTTTTGTGTTTGTTAGAAGAATATTCGACCACTACACCTGCTGATAATCTTCTTTTTGTGCATGTTGTATCAGTGATATCCAGCTAGTTAAACTTTTATTTGTGGTGTCGACAGCGCTGAGGTGGATAATGAGAACTCTCCGATGCTGACGGCTGCCGTCACGCCGAGGAGCTCGAAGAGGAAGTCGGCCCAGCTGGTGTCGTCTCGCATCAGGAAACAGCTGTGAGTGCAGGAACGCACTCGTCATGACTGAGATTTTAAAAGGGAAACAATGACGTGTGACCTTTTTAGTTATGATTTACCGGCTGTACTACAACAACAATAACAACACACACTTTCTAATGTAAAAGTTAGTCAGGCTGCGTGAAATCTAGTCATCATTTGTCTTCTGTAATGTAACGAGAAGTAATTACACACATTTGTCCCAGAGTAAATTTAAACATTGGTTCTAAAGTTGTGAAAAAATGAATCGACTAGTTATTAAGCAGCAAAATTGTTAAGTTAGGAATTAGTTTAAGAAAAATAAAACATTTGTTGTTTTCAGCTTTTAAAACCTTTCAGCTTTTTCATTTTCTATATTATTATAAACTACATTTATTTATCTTATTTATTATTGGTCGGACAAAAGGAGCAATGAGAAGACACATTGTTAGTCCACAGATTAATGACTACTCAACCAGATTTATTGTCATTCCTATTGTGATGTGTAATCGCTTGATGCAGGTCATGTTGAGAAATGTGCTGAGCTTCATGTTCTGTCTGTTCAGGAATCTTCTGGACAACCAGCAGGACCTGAACTCAGACGGAGAAGACGAGGACGAGTTTGTTCCGTCCAAGAAGGAGCTCCAGAGCAGCGAGGAGGAGGATGAGGAGGAGGAGGATGAGGATGAGGGGGAGGAGGAAGCAGGCCTGGACAGTGATGACGAAGTGGTGGCGAAGAGAGGCAGACGTGCTGCCGCAGCGGGGACTCGAACGCCTCGTACGAAGCAGAAAACTCGCTCGTCGACCAGGACGCCGCGAAAAACTCCCAACAAGAAGGTGAAAGTCCAGCCGCACAGATGTTTTTTAAAACGGTGAATTTAAACAGCTGAGGTTTAGTGTGGAAGAAAAACAAATTGCACCTTTATCTCATTGATATTTCATACTGTGATACTGTGATGGTATTAACCAGTAACTGGATGCAGATGTTTAATGAGCCATGTGAGATTTTTAGCTCAGATTAGAAGTGTGTAAATAATCAGGCCCTGCACAATTTCTGCTCATGCTGCAGTTCAAACATGTCACAGTACTTTAATTTCACCTTGTGTTTCCTGTTTCAACAGGTCACACCCAGCACGCCGCGGACCCCCCGTCACGCCACCCCCAGCATCCCCAGCAGGACACTGCCGGCCCGACAGCCCGCCAACGTCCTGGAGGAGGCCAGAACGAGGTGAGAGGGAGAGTCCACAGCAGACGGAATGATTAGGGGCCACATCAACACTTCTCCTGTTGATAGACACTTCCACATCAGTGCAGCAAGAGTCATGTCAGGCGTCACACTTTGAATTAAACCACGGATGAAACTTCCTTCCACCATAATGTTCACATTAAGTCCTGTCAGGTTTTCTTTGATAGTTAATCAGTGTGTTTACATACACTTAAGGAACCACGTTACAGTCAACTTCCTCAAGTAAGCTGATTTCTTAACTGTCATGTAAATGGGAAACCTGGTGTTTATAGAACTATAATCGGGGCATTTTCATTTGTGTGATGAATAGTTTCAGTTTAAGTTTTGTGCTAAAATGCTCAAAGCTGATAAGAGTCTTCAGTCGACCAAGTAATGAGTGTCTTGGTAATGTTTTATTATCACTGATTAAATGAATGAATTATGACTATTTTGGATGCATATTCTCTAGTTCTAGTTTTTGATGGTTACAGGTTTGATGGTGCATAAACTGTAATGGCTACTTTTTACTTTTTTTTTACTGTTCTAACCTCTTGTCTCCTTAGTTTGTCTGGAGTTTCTCTCTGATCCACTCGGTCAGACAATTATATGCTGCTTTACTTATCTTCAAGTGACTGTGAACAATCCTCCTCCTACACTGTAGAAAAGTGTCTTGCAAAAGAAAGTTGGTCTGTAGCAAACAAAAATACAATCTGCAGGATTATTCAAGGAAATTCCAAAGGGCCAAAATAAAATTGCCAGTAATCTAAATCTGGAATTAACGGACAAAAAAGCTGCATTGAGCCAAACTAACTGCAAGACAAACTTTTTCTGTAGTTTAGAATAGAAACAGGAATAGAAGTAATAATCGTTACACATGAACATTTTTGTGAATTCTTTGTCTATATTTGACTGACTTTATTCAGTTAATGAGGCAGATATATTTAACTCTTCCTAATCACTTCTGACGTGTTAAAGTGTGTATTTGTGTCTTTGTCTCATCAGGCTGCACGTGTCCTCTGTGCCAGAGTCTCTGCCCTGCAGGGAGCAGGAGTTTCAGGACATCTACAGCTTCGTGGAGAGCAAGATCGTTGACGGCACCGGAGGGTGAGATCCAAACTAAAACACTCAGAAGCAGCTTTGTGACCCTTCAGCACAGGTTATATACATTGATTTAATAGCATCAGCCCAGGAGACAGGATTCTGTTGCTTTACAGTGAACAAGCACCTTTGGGATCATCATGACCTGGATGACTGAGCACTGAGTTTTACATGTTTTTGTGTTTCAGGTGTATGTATATCTCAGGTGTGCCAGGAACAGGAAAGACGGCTACAGTCCACGAAGTGATGCGCTGTCTGCAGCACGCGGCCGACACGGACGAGATCCCTCCTTTCCACTTCATCGAGATCAACGGGATGAAGATGACGGATCCTCATCAGGCCTACGTCCAGATCCTGCAGGTGAGAGCACTAAGGCTAAACATATCCTGGACTTTACACCAGTGCTGCTGTTTCTTTGAATAAAAGAATAAATGCTGTGCATGCACTTCTGCAGAAACTGACAGGTCAGAAGGCCACTGCTGACCACGCGGCCGCTCTGCTGGAGAAGAGATTCAGTAACCCTGCACCCAGAAGGGAGACCACCGTGCTGCTGGTGGACGAAGTAAGAGCTGCCTTTCATATTTTTTTAATTTTCTAATTCATTTATAGAACATTTTCAGATACAATAGTGAAGAACAAGAACAAACAACAAACAAACCGCTGCCAGACCCTGACTTTTACAATAACAACACAAGACAATGCAGCCAAGATATGACTAAAATCAAAAACACAACAATGAGCATGAATCGCAGTGACCGTTACAGAGAGCGCCAGACATAAAATCAACAGTGGTGTCCACGTATAAAAAGGCAAGAGCATACCTTGATGAAATATATATACATATAAGCAAATATATACTGTATATACATACACATACATACCTACACACATAATAATAATAACAATAAAAAATAAATGTATAAATAAAAGAATAAAATAAAAAATTTAAAACAAAGGTCATTTACTAATTTGAAATAAAGGGGCCCCAAATTTGTGTACACAGTGGAACCTTGGATTGCGAGTGGTTTTGCAAGACGAGCAAGAAATTCTTATACATTTTAGCTTGATGAGCGAGTGAGGTCTTGCAATACGAGTAGTCTGTATACACTACGCCTCACGTGATCACAACTTCTCTCTGCAGCGTATTAGATGAATGAGACTCACCAATATTGTCTCCTCATTTCAGCATAATCTGAGTTGTTTCAGAATATTAACATAAATTAAGTCACTAAGGTTTAGTTTGTAGCTTCCAGCTGTATATAGATTTATTTCCTGTGACATCGCTTATAATATAACAATATTTAACAATCTACGTGTATTTCAAAAGGAAAATCTGTCGGGAATAAATCCAGATTGATCAGGATGAATCAGTGAGCCAATGCATTTACTCAGTCTGTTAGCCAGCACTTTAGCAATGAGCTTTTCATTACTATTCACTGCCTTTCATATTAATGATCCATTATTTAGCCATTTTCCAAATTTAAATACAGTAATAATTCACCGTCCAGCTGCCACAAATGGTGACCAGAGCACTAAATGTAGATTAATCCGCTGCAGAAAATAGTCCCAGACAACTTTTTGTGTGATTTAAAAAGAGCTGAGAGCCACAGTGTAGGGAGGTACCGTATTTAAGATATGAACTGGAAATTAAAGAATGAACAATTTATGTTTAACCGGGATGTGTTGTTGGTGACAGATGTTTCATTACTACAGACTGCAAAGTCAAAGTATTTAATTTGAGTTAAAGCTCAGTCCAGAGCTGCACAGCTGCACAGACAGTAAGTGAAAATTCAGAAGGTGTTCATCATCATTGGGTTTTAGACTCTGTTTGGTTCTGAGCAGACAAAGACTGTGGCTCATTTTTCTTGGCTTCATTAAATCTGTCACAGTTTCTGAGAAGGGCCCCTCCCTTCTGCCTGTGTAAGAATGTGGTTTCTGAGAAAGCCTCAATAGCAGCATCATGTGTAACCGTGGTGTTTCTTTTTTAACCACCTTCTTTAAAGACCTGTTAAAGCCCCTTTCATGTGAGCAAATATGTTTCAGACAGACAGTGTTATTAAATGAAAACTGATCAGAGTATGACTGCATTTATTTATTCAGACCGGGGTGTTAGGATGCTGTGTGTACTTATGTCAGACCCTCCATAACAAAGGTATTTGTTCTTTATGGATTTTGAGCTTCAGTCGTAAATTAAAATATGAAACGACGTCCATCACCCTACAAAAGTTTCAGTCACTAAAGGTAAAGTGAAGATTTGTCTGCTGACTTGCATTCAGTTTTCAGTCAGATATGTGGACCCAGCAGTTGTTATGTGGTTCTTCCTGTCTCTGAACGTAGGTCCGTGTGACTCTGTCTTATACGACCCTCATGCTTCGGTCTAATGAAGAGCTACATGTGCAGTTTCACCTGGCTGTTAAAACCAAGCAGCCGTGTTGTCATAAATTTGAACTGAAATTGAAGTTTGACCTGTCTGACTGAACCTTTACATGATTCATTCTAAACTTCTGTGAATGTGAATTCTACAATTTCGTGATCTGACTGAGTTCAAGACAGGTTTGCGAGGGCGTCAGTTGGTAGGGTTGGATGGTTGCTGATCGACTCCAGGGTCTCCAACTGACCACATGTCGAAGTGTCGCTGGACAAGACGCTGAACCCTCGAGACGTCCAAAAACCCACTGAGGATGCACGAGCCGCTGCTCTCTGGGTCCTAGCCCGTTGAAATTTGAGTGTTGCGTCAGGAAGGGCATCCAGCATGAACCCTGTGCAATGATCCTCTGTAGCTCCATTGGACCAGTTGAAAACAAAGAAGATAATCAAATAAAAACTGTATCACATCTCTCACACACAGAATGAATAAATCAGACCTCGTACTCATTTTCAGCTGAAACTGAAACACATTTTACTGCCTGTTACCGGCATAGTGGCCTCATCTTAAATCTCATCTAATGACAGTAGATAAACTTATGTAACCACACCTGAGTTCACAATGAGTCATTAAAAATATGGTAAACATTTGCAGGGAAGTCGATAAAGATTCCAGTGATTAATTACCAGAGACAGAAGAGTAGAACTGTGTCTCGCAGCAGTTTGTTGCTCCTTGTTAAGACATTGTTAATTATGTAAATTATAATTAAATGTTGCTCTCATCATTCAGATGATTCTGCTGCTTAAATTGTATTTTTACTGTAAAAATGATTCATTATTTTGACCTAATCTTGAAAAGACTTTCAGCCCTTGTTGTGACGACTGACCCTCTTTTCTGAACCTCTGCAGTTGGACCTGTTGTGGACGAGGAAGCAGAACGTGATGTACAACCTGTTCGACTGGCCGACGCGGCGTCACGCCCGCCTGGTGGTGCTGACCATCGCCAACACCATGGACCTGCCGGAGAGGATCATGATCAACAGAGTGGCCAGCAGACTGGTGAGGAGCAGCCTGTGCAGTTATTTTGACCTAATGTTGAAAACGTTTCACAGTCATTTCACGCACTGTTCAGCAACATGAACCAAATAGGAAACAAACTGTAAAACTACCAAACAGAAAACCCCCGTGTGATCTCAGTAGCAGAGTCTTTTTATGCAAGACATCTAAACCAATTCACTCACTTTTAGTAACATCTAGCAGATGGAAACAGACCGCTTCAGTGTTTTTGCAAACGTGTTGCAGATTTCAGTGATTTCTTTCGGCAGCAGAAGCAGAAACCTCGTTGGGTAACAAATAGTTGTTCGCTCTGTTTTGCAGGGTTTGACCCGGATGTCGTTCCAGCCGTACAGCTTCAAGCAGCTGCAGCAGATCATCATGTCCAGGCTGAACAAGGTGAAGGCGTTCGAGGAGGACGCTCTGCAGCTGGTGTCCAGGAAGGTAGGACGACCACGACGCCCCCCCCCTCGCCTGAGCCGAGCTCGTTCATACGACCGGTTGTAACTTCAGAGACGTTTCAGTGTTGCTCTCCTCTGCCAGGTGGCTGCTCTGTCAGGAGATGCGCGGCGGTGTCTGGACATCTGTCGCCGGGCAACGGAGGTCTGCGAGCACTCTGCCGCCAGCCCCTCTGCCACAGGATTGGTGGGAATGAGTCATGTGATGGAGGCGCTGAATGAGATGTTTTCTTCTGCCTACATCACAGCCATCAAGTGAGATTTGCTTCTTTCTAATTTTACTCTGTTGTGTCTGTACATAGTGTTGGGTAATATACAGTAAATCAACATATTGTGAATCTTGTGTAAATTATAATTAATTAAATGGCACAGTTCTCTTCTTGATTTGTTAAATTTGCATCAGTAGCTGTGACGAGATAAAGTGCCTAATGTGTGTTTTCAGGTGTGCGTCAGTGCAGGAGCAGCTCTTCCTCAGGGCGGTGATCGCTGAGTTTCGCCGGCTGGGACTGGAGGAGGCCACTTTCCAACAGGTGAAGCTCAGATACACACATGAAGAGTGGAACAAAATGCAGATGTCACATTTGGTTTTTAGAGAACATCATGTGACGTGGTTTCAGGCACCTCTGTGTGGTCTGCAGCTCTACAGGTGTTTTGTTCTAAAAGGCTTTAGCTGATTGTTTATTCTACAATTTTCTGCAGCTCGTGTATTAAATGACATCCGAAGTCTTCAGTTGAACTTTGTGAAACACTTCACACTTCATAAAACACAAGTCACCAGACCCTGACTCTGAACATGCTTCTTCTCCCTCTGTTTTGTCTCTCAGGTGTTCGTGCAGCACCAGGCTCTGTGTCGGGTGGAGGGTCTGCAGCCCATCAGCGTGTCCGAGGGCCTGGCGGTGTGTCAGCGCCTGGGAGCCTGCAGGTTGCTGCTGCTGGAGCCCAGCCGGCTGGGAGTCCTGCAGCGGGTCCGCCTCAACGTAAGCCAGGACGACGTGCTCTTCGCCCTGAAGGCCGACTGAAGGAAGACCCCGTCCTGACTAAATGATGCGAGAAACTGAGCCGGAGTGTGGAACCACAGATGTGTCACAAAGTTGTTGTCGTCCTGATGAAGGTGAGCGGTGTGATCCTGATCCAGGCCGGACTGCAACACAAACCGAATCAACTAAGATCAAACAGAAGGTTTTCAGCATTAAATGACTTCATCCTTTTAATATTGAGATAGAAATCACATTCTTAGTTACTTTAGCGCACTGTGAATCAGCCGAGGCAAAGATCTGCACCACAAACTTAATGTTGTGTATGTGTGTTGTTTTTCTTAATAAACGATTTGTCTTGTTTCAGTTGGTTTTAGATGGGAGAGTGTGATGTCCCCAGTTTATTTAAAATATCAGATTGGAGACTGTCTGATATTATTTTTATTGTTGTATAGTGAATCTGATTTTTATGTTTCAAAACTTGAATATGCAATAAAACTCTATCTTAACCCTATGAACGGCCCTGGTTCCTCTGTCCTGTAGTGACAGCATTTGTCTCTGTATAAGAAAACATAACAGAAGCAGCAGTGGCAGGGTGTCCAGACTGTACTTTAACACACCGTGCCACCACTTTGGGTTTTCACATCAGCACCGCACACTTTCCTGTCACAGCTCTTCTGATGAGCTCTTCTCTTGATTACTGATGTGAAAACCTGTTCACCTACACCCTGGAGTTCACATGACCCCGTGTGAAGTGACTATTAGTTGCGCCTCCTCCCACCAGCTCGTTGCCACTTTCTAGATAAAGCTGAGAGTTTTGTGGTGAACTTCACCAGAGCTACTGTAACCAGCGAGGGTTCAGCTGTGCTCACACTGTGTTAGTTGATCTGCAGCTTGATTAAAACCTTGGATACATTTTTTTTTATGAATAGTAACACAGTGAGTTATAGACAATCGCCTGCTGTGCACTGACACTGGAAAGTGTACGTTCAGTAACTTGGAGTTTTAACCAACTGCAGCAAACAGCGACGTTCTCAAAGAGCAACGATGAAGACATCTCTTCCAAGTGAGTTTTTCCTCTTTTTTTCTTTATTGACTCAGCAGGTTTTTAAAGGGATCAGGGACTCAGCAGGAACACAAAGTTGCGGGTTCGATCCCCGGCTCGTCCATCCCCGTGTTGACAGCTGCTGAGGATGTGGTAGCTCACATCTGTGTATGAGACTTTTAATCTGTGTCTGTGGCCCACTTCTTCACACACACAACTGTCAATCCTGAGAGCCTCACAAATGATTAACAACCTGAATAAAAAAACATAAATGTGAATATGTTCTTAGTTTTTTAGCCTGTAAAAAACAAGTTATTCTCATTTTGATGTTGCAGTTTGTTTCCTTCGCTAGAACTTTACCACCAAAGAACAAACCTCTGTCACTGGCTGATGACTCACTGGGTTTTCCCGTTTCAGAGAACATTTCTGCTTCTACCTCTGCTAATTCAGTTTTGAAGGGATACTCCAAAGTGAAAAAACGCACCAAATGACACTTTTTAATTCTCAGGTTCAGACGAGCTGTTGCATAAAGAATAATTATGTATTTACTTTTTTTTTTATTTGTATCAGTGGAGCCACAGAATAAAACAAAACCATAAATGAAGCAGGATCTGACCACGTTAATAGGACGTGGTGTCAGAAAATGACACAGGAATATTGTGCATCTAAAACATCTCATTTTTTATAAAGGATAGTATTTCCCAGCATGTGACGGGGGTGGGGGGGCCTCCAGCTCAGTCCTGTAATAATGAAACCGTAAACACTGATATCTGTGTGAGTTATGTCTCAGAAGCTGAATCTTTTGTTTCAGATGCCTCATTCTTGATCATGCTGCTGCTCACGCCGCCTGTTCCGAGTCTAACTTGCACCGGTTCTGACTCGCAGCATCATCCCCTGGATCACAAGGAGCAACGAGTCCAGTCTGACGTCAGCGCGCAGGTTAGTCATGTTTCACATTCACTGGAATATTTATTAAAAACTGGATCAAGTATTTAGTTTTGTTTGTTGTAATATTTCTCAGAATCTAAGTGTCTAACGAGGCTTTTTAAAATGATGCTGACTTAAATGAATAGTTATTGTTCCACAAGACATCACCTGACGTATTCAGAGAAGCTGCTGCGTGTTGATTCTCACCTTATTTAAATAAGCTACTGAAATCGATCCAACAATCTGACTGACTTCACTTTCTTAAACTGTGGCTCTTGTGAAGGCAGGATAATAATAACTCTATTCACGTAGCACATTTCATAAATGAAATAAGACGAATTTCAAAGACAGATTCACAAATGACATAACGTCAGTGGGGAAATAAAATCCAGCCAACATGTCATGTTTATTTGTGTCAGCATTTTACAAACGTGTGTGGCGACACCGTGCTGCAGAAGCTGGTCTTACATTAGCCTGGGGTTGTTGTTTTTGTTGGTAACTACTTTTACTGACACACACTGATCATAACATAGATTATCTTGTTACAGTGGGAACTGACAACAGTCAGTTCTTGAAGTTGATGTGTTGGAAGCAGAAAGAATGAGAAGAATAAGGCTCCTGATCACCAGATTGTGATGATTCTACACTCTGGGTAAAATCAGCAGGGACTGTGGGGTGTTTCTAGTCTGCAGTGATCAGGAAGAACCACCAGTGAAGCAGACACAGGGTCACTTCCTCACACTTCTTTGTGGGTGTTAACTGAATGTGTTGTCGTATTGTGTCACATTGTTCTCTCTCTCTTTCTCTCTCCAGACATCTTCTTTGAGTTGTTTCCGATCCACTGACCCTGACCTCGGAACTGCCGATCTGCTGTATGATGCCAAAAATGACGAAGGTAACCTGTGGTCTGGAGAGGGTGAGCTCCGTCCCTGCTCCTCTGTCTCCAAACCTCCACCCTCCAGATGTGTGGTGTGTAGGGATTGGTTCATTCACGTTGTTTGTTGCAAACTTCTCCAGAACGTGACGCTGGAAATGGAGGGAGGAGGTCGACAGATACATATTGTAGAGAGCGGTGAGAACTGTTTTCTCTGCAGTTAGAGATGAACTCAGTGTTCTGTGGTGCTCTTAATAAGCTCTTGGAATGACTGTGTGTATGTTTTCACAGAGTGCCCCCAGCTTCAGAGCGAAGGTATGTGTCATGTATTTTCAGTTTCATTGTCTGAACCAGTAAATTCAACACAGTGGAGCTTTGTTTAAATGGATGTTCCTGTGTTTCTTTCAGGTATACAGCGTAATGCTTCTGCTGGAAATCACACGGGTGAGTAGTGAAATTGGTCTGTAAAATGAAAAATATTTCCAGTGCTCAAACGTTTTTTCCCCATTCTGACCACTGGTTTGCACAAGGATTAAAAATGATCACAAAAGTACAACATTTTCCAGCAGTGTCACTCAAAATGTCACTTTGAGTTCAGTCACATCTTCTGTTCTTATGTCAGCTTGATGAGAAACTGTCTTAAGTTTACTGGAAAAGTTACAAATAAGTCAGTAGTAGCAGGGAGATGAGTAAATAGTGATATAATTATGGCACATAAAAACTGTGTTAACCAGCAGACTTTCCCCGGCTGCTTTGTTAATTTATACTTCATTTGTATATATTTATAAAATCATCCTAAATCAAGTTTAATGACAGCAGCTCTGTGAATATGTGTATATGATATGAGCAAAGTGTCCAAATTATAACATAATAAAACATAAAAGTTTTAAGATTTGGTGCAGATCTTACATTTTCTCTGAGTCTTCTCTCAGATACTGTATGTGAAAAAACCTAAATCCTGCTTCTCTGGGTTTTGACTCTGAGGACAGGACTCAGACCTGCTTTAGTCCAGCTGAGAGATCTGGACGCGTCATAACAGAGCAGTAGACCAGAAATAACATATTCAGTGCAGCAGCCGGTTCTTTGACTAAATGTTATCTTAACTTCACTATCGCACAGCTCTGATTGAACCTCAGACACAATAAAACACAGTTTTAAGATGTTTATCGTTTATAAAACTTTATCTCTGGACACTGTGAACTTAGTTTGGATGCACTGAGTGAGTCCTTGTTGTTTCCTCTGTGTCTGACAGGTGGTCCACACTGGTGGTTTCACGTCCTTATCAGCTTATTCCTCATCAACATTACTGCAAGATGAGAAAGGTCACAGAAGACACATTTTGTTGGTGAAAAAAACACTGGAGTCACAGAGGCAGCTGGTCCAGAGAATCCACAGCAAACAGAGAACAAGACTAGAACAGGGGAGAGACGAGAGGAAATCCAAGAGACAGAGACAGAGGTCAAAACCAGAGATTAATCAGACAACTCAGTCTCTCCAGGGAGAAGGCAAAGAGTGGGTCCAAGGCAGAAAACAAGATCAGATTCCAAACGATCATCAAAGTGGGTATCAAGGTAGGCTGGAGAGTAGGAAGGGAAGGGAGTAACAGGAAGTGGAAAGATAAAATAAAAACAGAAAACGGAAGTAAGACAAGAACCCTGACAATAATAAATTTGTACAACTTCAGTTACTAGTTGGTCTTTGCAGATGTTGATTCTCACAATACTGAGTCATTGTCATCCCTTTGACATCATCACATATTAGTCATGGACAACTTTGCTTCAGAAAGATGTTTATTAGTCCAACATTAAAACCACCAGGTTATGTTGCAGGAGACAGGTTAACTTGGGAACTTTTCCCATGCTGACCTCTGTCCACTACAACATAACAACCACTAGGTGGCACTGTGGCACTGTTGTAACTGATCAGTGTATAAAGACCTAAAAGTCCAAAAACAGCTGAGAAACACCAGGAACCACATTATTCTCCTGTATCAGAAAAGCTTTATTAAAGTGGTTTGAACATAAAAAAAATGCTTGTACTAAATGGTTACAGAAGAACGTGTCTGAGACACAGAAGAACAGTGTTTTTATTGGTTCTAAAACACAAAAAGAGCAAAGAGACCAAGCAGCAAAGGGACAACACCGGGGTTGACAATGCAGACAGAATTACAGAAGCCACGAGCTCTTGGTGTGATGGTGTTGTTTAAATAAGTAGTTAAATCAGATCTGAATTTCAGCTGAGACAGAAGTTCACAGACATTTGCAGATACACAGCCAGCAAATCGATGAACTCCGCCACGATTTTCCACTGTGGATGATAAAAAATCACTGTTGTATTAGTCAGATTTAACTAATTTTCCCCCAAAAAATCTCAGAAGAAAGTACAAGGAACACTTTTAGGCATCAGTCAGACATTGTGTGAGACAGTCTGTAATCAGGAAACAGTTTGAGAGCTCACCGTTTACATCAATGCAGCGGTCCTGCACTCCCACACACTCCACTGTGCTGTTACACATACCTTCACCAGCAGAAAACCCGGAGCTCACATGTCACAGACTGAACCCCAAGTTTCTCCAAGTCTTTGCATGGCTGAATGATAAATGGTAAAGGGTCTGCACTTATATAAGACCTTACAAACCTTATAAATAATACTGACATTGCTTCTGATTCACACACCAATAACAGTGGAGCCTGACCCACCGTGACCCACCCCCTTTCTCCTGAGTCACAAGACTGATTTGTGAGTCAGTCGGTAATCAAGAGGCAAATGTACAAAAATGTCTAAGTTTACCATAAAGAGACTTTATTCCCCTTTCACTGCACCCAAATGTATCAGGATAAAATGTTTAGAAATATTTCAACAAAGCTCATCAAGCTAAAATTCTGCCAGCTGATACATAGCGTATTTGATCTAAACTTAAAATTGTTCAGGGTGACAAAAGTGTCCTCTGTTTTGCTTGTGTTTTTTCTTTTTTTAATTGTGACTGAGAAAATGACAAAATGCTCACACTGATCAGAAGTCACTGACAAATCACTTATATTATCCTTTAATCGTAAAAACTTGTTTTCAACTTTCCACGTTCTGCAGGTTCTGCATCATCGAGTTTCCCCACTATAACCACTTCAATTGCAATAACATTTAGAAAAAGACAGACATTTCTGTAACCAGACATGAAATCCAGTTAAATATACAAACCGCATTGCAACCTCTATAAAAAAAGTCTTTTTTAGTTTTAGCTAGTTCTGTTTAAACGACACTGGTTTCACTTAAAAAAGAAGAAGATGAAAAAAGCATTAATTTAACATCTAAGAGTTCATATGTCAGAGAGACTTTATTAAAGTGGTTTAACATCAAAGATTTCTTACTAATCCAAATAAGGCAATTTGCAGCAAACATACTGGTGACAAAGATGAAACATACATTTATATGTCTTTATTTCAAAAGCAGAAAAAAGTCCAATAAGCTGAAAAGTGTACAATATGACAGATTTAGCTGAAGCTCTGATAAAGATGATGCATAAAAAAGAAAGAGAAACAGATCAACCTCTTCATCTGTTGATCATCCTTGACTAAAGAGAATTGACTCCTAAATATTTAACTTCATTATTTATTATCTTTATGTTTTATACTCATTTATAAAGTAACAATGTTGAACAGCTTTTAAAGAAATTTGCTTCACTCGTGTTAAAGTAGTTATTTTTAATTTCCAGTTTCCAGATTATATCCACTACACATGATTGTTGTGCATGTGTTTCAGTTTATCTGCTTGTTACTGTCACGCCACACTGTGATCTCTGATACCTGACAGCTATTCTGTAGTTTTGCCTCTAATATACAATGAGGACCAAGAGACCCAGCAACACCGGGACACCACTCAGTTTGACAGTCCAGGCTGAATTACAGAAGCTGGTTCCACAACATTTTGGTGCGTTGCAAATAAGACCCAAAGCAGATCGGACGTTCAACTGAGAAACAAGATTACATGTGTTCGCTGAGGCACATCCACGGACAGAAAACGTGCTGCCCAGTTCAGTTGCTGTGGATGACAAACATCACTGTTTTATTAGACCTAAATTTGGAACAAATGTTTACAAAAAAATCTCAGCAAGAGGAAATTGATGGTATCTTGAAAGCAGCAGCACTACACAAATTCCCCTGAATAGGCTCATTATTCAGGACATTTGTTAAGTCAGAGACTGAGGCAAAACAAAGGCACCTAAATATCACCAAAATCTGTGAACAGTAGGACTAAAACTAAGCAAAGGGGGAAAGTAATTTAATGGACTAGATTACTTAGATGGTAATGGCTGCAACAGAGAAACAGAAAAAGAGCCCTTCCACCGAATGGGTGCCATTTGGCTGTTGAAAGTTTTTACTTTTTTCAGCACTGACTCTAATAACACATATATTTGACTGTTCAAAATGAGTACTGGCCCATCTCAGGCATCTTTGTTTTATTTTTTACAAGTTTTTTAATCGGACAATGGTTGCAAAAGTGTGTCAACTAATTATTTAGTTTTCCCCTTAAGAAAGTGTTTCTTTTAAAGAAATAGTTGGTAACATATTTAAATAATTTATAACTGTGACTAAAATATCACTAGACATTTTTTAATTTTAAAGGAAGAACCACTCCACAGTTCTCATCAACGTTTTTGTTATTTGTCATGTCATTTCTCAAACAATTTGATAAATTATGGGCCAAACATTATTGCAATAAACCAGTTACTTATGTTTATTTTATTGAAAAAACAAGCAATTTAGAAACAGGAATGAATATCAATATGTGAACATGTACAGGTAGCCTTTTCTGGTGGATTGGCCTCCTATAAATAAGGTATTCACATTGTAAAACTGATCCTAAATGTCATAAACTTAGTAATTTCAACTGAAATCAGGTCAATAGTATTATATTCAGGCAAAAAAAATAAATAAAGTAGAGGACGCTACTCACTCCTGTTACTGTTACTCCCTTTATAGACACCCTTTATAGTAACAGGACTCAAAGTAACAGGACTGAGTTTTTAGCACAGAATTAGCAAAAACATGAAGTATTGCCACATGGCAGCCGTGCTAATAGCATGAGGAGACTGAGAACATTCTGCTGATTTACAAAAAATGTGTATTTTAAAATAACCAAATAACATCTAAAAAATAATTTGGGTAACAGGACAGAATGTTGAAATTACCTCTCTGAGTCATAGTTAAAATATCATTAAATATACAGAAAAGAAAATAAGATAACTCTTGGTCTTTCTACGGTCTTCAGATGACCTGGATGATGCATCTTTTTACTGAACACGTGACATTTGGAATGTTCCAAACTTTTCAGAGGGGGAAATGTGTTAGGAAACCTGGGGACAGGCCTAAAATGTTTATTTTAACTATAATATTATTGATTTATTATGAAGAAAAAAAAGCCCCTCCTTGAACCGCCACCTTATCGTGGTGGAGGGGTTTGCGTGTCCCAGTGATCCTAGGAGCTCTGTTGTCGGG
>JAUMHL010000021.1:25519465-25545818 GCA_032362345.1 Sandelia bainsii | reverse complement strand
GTGTGAACTTTTTACGTTTTCCATAAATTTCACCCGAAAGCCAAATATCCCTAACTTTTTGTGAGTAGTGTATATCACATGGACATTTTGGAGAACTTGTCTTTTGGATCCAGGTTCACATGACGGTGTAACAACTAGACACAATATTGAAACCAAACACGGTGACTAATATCCTACAGGGTCACACCAATACTTAACTTGAAGCCAGAGATGAACCAGAAAATACGCAGATTCCAAAAATCATATTCCAAAAAATGTCATTACTGATGTTACACCACAATACCACAAATTAGACCATTACAATCTGACCATCAGCAAAACACATTTGCTAACTATATCTCCTGAGGGTGTTTCTCCACAAACATTCACAGTTGTTTCTATCAGTCTTTGTTTTCTTGAAATATGTTGTAGATTTTGCCATCTTCTTTTGGCTGTCTTTATGAAGGTACCTTTTTACATTTCTGTGTCTCACTGTCATGTTTACAATATGTTTACAGGAGTTCGTCTTGATTATGTCACAGACAAACTCGAAAAAATAGCTGAGTTTACTCATTTTAGAATCATTTTCATATACTACTGAAAGATATAAGTTTGTATTCACACAATGATTACAAAACTAGAACAT
This sequence comes from Sandelia bainsii, assembly GCA_032362345.1. Classification (NCBI taxonomy): domain Eukaryota; kingdom Metazoa; phylum Chordata; class Actinopteri; order Anabantiformes; family Anabantidae; genus Sandelia; species Sandelia bainsii. The sequence continues at coordinate 25,545,193 of JAUMHL010000021.1, read as the reverse complement.
AGAACAGGAAATATATGTACAAATAATTTAAATAAAACAAATAGAAAATAAAACTATATATCCATCCATGTAGCTCACTGAGGCCCCCTGCTGGTGATGCCCTCGGCTGCAGCCTATGTAGCCTATGCGTCTAAAACAGCCCTGCCTGCACGTGTCTTTGAGGTGGCTTTGCTTTAATTGGGTGATTGATTGGCAGTATGTAAAGTCTTTGCATTTAGAACAGTCTGTGGCAAAATAATTTTTATTTTAATATGAGCAGCTGTGGTTCAATTGGTTAAGCAGTCATCCATGAAGCACATAGTTAGTGGTTCCACTCATAGTTCCTCCTGACGACATGTCGAAGCATCTTTGCACAATACACTGAATCCCAAAACCCCAAGCACCTTAAATGTAGCAGCTTGTCCTCAACATTTTTCTGCATGGGGATTAACAAGTAAATCAAAATAGTGTCCACAGATACAGTTTTCCAAGTCTAAATGAAAGAATTAGATAGAATTAGATGTTTTATGTAATGTACAAAGCCAACAACATCTGTAGTGCTCTCTGTCTGCATGAGGCCATACTGCTGCTTACTGATCGTCACCTCTCTTCTTAACTTAGTTTCAACAACTCTTTCCCAAAGCTTCATGGTATGGCTCATCAACTTTATCCCTCTATAGTTACCACAGTTCTGCACATCACCCTTGTTCTTGAAAATCTGTACCAGTGCACTTCTTCTCCATTCCACAGGAATCCTCTCACCATATCATATCTCATCATATCAGCCAGCTCTCTCCCTTTCCAGTCATAGTCCCTACATTTAGTCCCTACTCTCACCTCTGCCTCACTCCTGCCTTTCCTTCTCTCCTGATGCTTCCTAATACACTTTCCTTTTCTCCTCTTCCTCTGTCTTCGGCCAACAGTAGCACAGCTTCCACCGGCGCCCTGTTGGCCAACAGCACCGGAGGTGGTCGTTGTTAACCTGGGCCCTGACCGCTCCGGTATGGAAGTCACATTGATTGATTTGGCCAAGATTTTATGCTGGATGCCCTTCCTGACGCAACCCATTTACCCAGGCTTAGGACCGGCACTAGGAGTACACTAGCTTGTGGCCCCCCCGCGGCTGGGTTGAGTATTATATATTATATAACATAATGTATGTGTTATATCCCCTACATGAGACTGTACGAGCACTGAGCAGCTCGTTCAGCAGTAGACTTTTACACCCACAGTGTAGGAAGGAGCGCTACCGCAGGTCATTCTTACCGGCATCTGTCAGACTTTACAATGCAGTTTAACATGGTTATTTTATTCATCACCTTTTTGATTGACATATCATCTGTTTTTAATTGCTGTTATTCATTTACAGCTTGCTTGTACACTGTATATCTCATCCGGATCATTCACACCTCCTCACACTTGTGTACATATCTCTGTACATCTTGTAAATTTTGGTTGCTTATGTATATAGGGCTACTTTGTGTATACAGATAACTAACTTACTTGTTCTTCTCCTATATTCCATTTGTTATAAGGGCTCTGTAACACTTAAATTTCTTCGTTTCGTGGGATAATAAAGGTTTATTCTATATAGAATTTGTAAATAGGCCTGAGAACAAACAGGAGACACCTGCATTGCTGATAAATGATATTTATCAGAACTTGCTTTAAAAAAACAAAAAAGACACAAACATTTGAGAACCACATTAAAATGTTTTATTTATATATTATTTTTTTATATTTATATTTTTGTTATTCTTTGTAGAAATCCCAAACTGTCCAGTGTGCTTAATTTACGTTTTATTGTTTTATATTAATAAAATTAATAATAATAATAATGTATTATTATTTTCTTAAATTGTAGCTATTTATGCATTTATTTTCAGCTCTGCCACTTCTTGTGTAAGAGATCTTTTTAAATGGAAAGAATAAAAATACATTTCACCATTATTTAACATCGGTCAAATTCACCAACCACTTATGTTTACAAACTGCGCACTCTACGTAAACTACGTATGACGTAACATTCCTGCGTGTGTTGTCGTTGACAGTAATGGCGGAGCTCAAAGAAGCGGATGCTGCTCAGCTTCACCAGGAGGACGTCGATATCAAACGTAAGTAAAATGCAGCAGTTTGTCGTTAGCTCGCTGATTTCGGGAGCGTAAAACGCAGCATAAATCGCGGTTCGGTCATTATCAGCGCTGTGCGGTGAATTCACGGAGAAATTTAGTTTGCAACTGCGGAACTAAACACGGCCTCACGACGGAGCTCCGCAATAGGACCTAAACAGTCAACAAAAACATGGTCTAAGGGGCTAATGCTAATATTAGCTAAACAGTTCCCGTCACCAGTCACTTAAATTAGTGTAAATCTGTTCGTGGAGTATTTAGTAAAGTCTTATATTTGTGTTGTAGTGTAGTTTGTAATGTCACGGCCTCCTCACGGAGCTGCACGACGGGGCCGCAGAGCGTCAACGGTACTGACGGTTTAATAAAGAGGCCTCAGAATAAAAAGGTTTTACTTTCACACCAAGGAGAGAAAAACTGTCGAGCTTCTACTCCACTACATTTATATTACAGCTTTTATTGCTTATTACTTTCTGCAGATGAAGATTCTTAATACAAAATATAATGAGCTTATAAAAGATGATGCAGCCTGTTATTGTGGATTAATAACACATTTTAATTTATCACTGTAAAATTTCTTTGCTGTAATTTTTTACCTTTGAAAAGTAGCTTTGGACTGGACTCCTAAATTCATGTTGTCTGCAGCGTCAAATTCAGTACTATTTAAAATACGAGTACTTTAAATTTTAGGCAAGTACTTTAACTTCAGTATTGACTTTGTGTACTTCTACTGACTGCGACTTTATTTGCTGCACATTTTAATGTTGCCTAATTTAAAATGTAGTAAAACTCTTAAAACAGTTAAATTCATCCAGAGTTACTGAAGTCCTGAAGGATGCTTGATATGTTCGACACTGTGCATTTCTTCATCTTACATTTTTATTTAACCTTGATACACAGACTTTGAACTTCATTAATAGCATTGTTGACTTCAGTGTTAATGAAAAATGTGTGTTCTATAGATATGTACAGTATGCATAACCTAAATATGTTTTATTATCATTTATGATTGGTTATTATAATTATCTTGAGTTCTTAGTCTTTAGCTTTTACTTTCCTCCTCTGAAGGTGGTGCTGGTGGAGATGCATCATCAGCTGGTGACCAAGCTGCAGAACAGGCAGTAGCGACTGAAGCTGCTGTAGATAACGATGCCAAACCCTCCACCACAACTACTGGTAATATAATAACTGCTGTTTGCGATGTGAAGCCAGATGCACACCTGTATTTACTGACTCTGTTGGCGTCTGAGGTGGAAGCATTAATGAGAGGACACAAAAAATATTTTCTGGTAATATAAGTTTGTCCTTTTCTGCTAACAGAGAGACACATCTCCATCCAGACTAAACTGGAGGGCCTTGAGATGCTTGTCGACCTCAACGGTGGTAAGTTCAGTTCTTCAGTAAATCTTTCTTCTCTTTTTTCTGTTTTTATTCTTGTGATACAAGCAGTTAGATGACCCAGGAGGTGAAATAAATTCAAAAACTGAACTTTTTCAAGCTTCTCACTTGATAGTTTCTGCTGCTTTTAAAGAAAATATATTTGCATTGTCAAGTGTTGATTAGACATAAAAGACATTTAAAATGTCATGTCTGGGTTAAGACAACTGCTGTAGTGACCTGTAATAAATTGATAACTGTTAGTTGCAGCTTTAGTGATGTTGCGTTTTCACTCGTCAGCGGGACGTAAGTCGTGTCCACTCTGCCCGGAGGAGAAGTTTAAAGCCTGTTATAGCCACAAACTCCGTCGACACCTGCAGAACCTCCACTGGAAAGTTTACGTGGAGTTTGAAGGTAGGACGTCGACACACCAAACTGGGTTTTTGGAGCTGATTTTCATGTAATAACACTGTTGCCCATATATCTTTGTTTGCTGTAACATTAAGTTTTTATTGGCACTAAGAGAATGAAACCAGGAGAAAAAGACAAAATGTTTGTGGACAGGACTGTCCATACATTTCTGGCCGTAATTAAATCTGAATATGATCTATGTAATTGTTAAGGACAAAATAAACTGATAAATAATAAACAAGCAAACATATCAAAGACTTATTTATTACAGCTTCTACTTAAATGTCCTTTTTCATATTTTTGCAGCCAGTGGTAGAAAAAAGTAATCCGATGTAAAAGTAGCAATACCACAGTGTAGACACACTGTCATTAATCGTCAAATCAAAATCTATCAAAGTGCAAAAGTATTACCAGCAATATACATGTGATAAACCAAAATTTCAGAAAGGTGTATAGAGAATAACATAATTAGACTAACTGTATTATTGGATCATAGTTATTAATGTGTTTATTACTTTAATGCTGCAGCAGGTAAAGGTGGAGATAATTTTACTCATTACTTTATATGCTGCTAAAGAGAATTTAAAGTAATTTTCAGTAATATGAATTTGTAAGGTAACTATTAACTATACAAATTAATGGATTACTGGACCTCAGAGATCGAAGTTCTCCTGGACCAGACCCTCTGTATGAAGTGACTGTTCATATTTTTTGTCTGAAAGTTAAAAAGTTGACTTGAAAGACTCAAAATGACGACAAAGAGAAACAAAACGATGTCAAAGAGGCAAAACGACCAACTGGGGATATGAAACCACCAAATATGATGCAAAACGATCTAATAACAGACACCAAGCCATCGTTTCTGCTTGGATTTCAGTCCTCAGGCCCATTTCATTGTAATCTGACTGCAGTGGAGTAAAAAGAACAGTATTTCCTTCTGAAATGTAGTGGAGTACAAATGTAAAGTATCACAAAATGAAAATACTCAGGTAAATTACGTACAAGTACTTAGTTAATTTCTGTCACTGGTTTGTTGTGTTGTTGTTTTTTTTGTTAGTTGTGAGAGCTTGTGAGTAAAGTCTTGTGCAGAACCTGGATGGTTCTGGACCATAAAACGATGAGTTCCAGATGTGTAAAAATATAGAAACTCAGAGTCTCAGTAACTCATCAAATCCTGATGCAAACAGAATACCTGTTGACCTTTGACCCTTGATGTTTCACAGGTCAGAGGATGTGTATCTGCCACCTGCCCTGCAGAAACCTGAAGCCCAGCCTCAGTGGAGACCAGGTGAGACGTCAGACACAAACCGCCTGCAGGTCAAGTTCAGTCTGGATCAAAACTGTGGCTCCAAGAACCCAAATGTTAAAGTTTGTTAGAACCACTAAATACATGAGACAGGGTGATGTGAAAGTGCCTGTAAAATAATAAGAAGAATCAGAAAGGGTTACAGAGACGAGCTCATCGTTTAAGTCTCTCATCAAGTTAAAAAGATCAAACTTTCATTACTTCACTTTTAAAAAATTTTATAATTTTCTGCAGCTGCATGAAAAGTTCAGGTTTATAAAAAAAGATCATGACTAGACGCTGTGGTGCTTCTCACATAAAACAAGAGATTACATGAAAGGCTGAAGTAAGATCTAAATATGATTAATTGTAAGGATCCAGACAAAGAACCAGTTTATCACTGTCTCCAGTTTCCCTATAATTAATACCAAACTACAGTTAACACATTGGTTCCTTTTCTGCAGCATTAGGAAGCTGCTGTATGTGACCTGTACATTTTGTAAGATGCAGATTTTGAGAAGCAGCTGAACTTAATTTGTTTCCTTCTTTAACAGATATACTGACTTTATTTTTTTTGCACAAACATCTTCCAGGTGTCAGGACGACACGTGGCCCATTACCACTGTGTGGTGTGTTCTGTCACCATCGCTCGAAAGACCGACATGATCAGCCACCTGAAACGCCACGTCAACAAAGGAGAGACTGAAGCCAGCTACTTGGCCAGTTCAGACGTTCCGCTTGAAGAGCCGGGTAATTAACGATCAGTACCGTGAAGTTTTTCTTGCTGCACGTTGATAAGAAGTAAGGTGGCTCTAATGGTCTTTCTGTGTGACTGAACGTGTCTGCAGCTCCGTCAGGTCAGGCGTATGAAATCATGAAAGAACTTGGAACAAACGTCCAGCTCCTCCCGAACCACACCACCCCGCAGAAGAGTGACACCTACTTCAACCGCAAGATGAAGACCAACAGGTCGGCATCCACAGGAGACGAGTTCTTTTTAAAAATGTAGTGTTTCTACATTTTTGTTTCACAAATGTGAATTCTGATTCAGGCAGCTGGTGTTTTGTTCGCTGGCTGTTCTGGCTGAAGAGAGGAGCCCGCTGGAGTGTCTGGATGCTTTCGGAGCCACAGGTAGAGTTGTAATGATCTGCTCCTATTAAAAAACACGGAACACTGAACACTTCTATGTGCATATGGTTTATACTAAAACATAAGTAACATGTTTTGAAAGAACTAACTTTAACAACATTCTGGCAGCTTGTTTATAAGAAAATGAAATGATTTTCCCCATTAAAACAAGGAATGTAAAAAAGAAGTAGACATCAGTAAGAGTGATCAAAAGACCATCGGTTTGTGCTACGTACAGGGATAAACACTTTACTGCAATAGTGTAAATTCATCTTCAGCTTTTAGGAATCAAGCTAGGGGGAGCATGGCCTCGAAATTAATCCACAACATATTTTTGCACACATGTAGTGTGATGTCTGATAGTTCTGTTACTAACATGAAGTCTAAATGGACAGTTTGCATTAACTCACCTGAGGACCTGGATGAGGATCCACACTCCAACATTAAACCTTCATCGTGTGTCTGCCGTGTGTTTCTTTCCTGCCCGTCAGGGATTATGGGCCTCCAGTGGGCGAAGCATCTTCGCAGCGCAGTCAAAGTGACCATAACGGACATAAGCGACACGTGCGTCAAGATGATCAAAGAGAACTGCGAGCTCAACCGCATCAGGGTGGAGGGAAACTCGCGAGGCCCCCGGGGGTCAGACGGGCCCAGCAGTGACGCAGAGGGAGTTCCCATCGCGACGGTGGAGGTCGCCAAGATGGATGCCAACGTCATGATGCACCTGCGGCCTTTTGATTACATGTTAGTGTAACTGATTTAGCTCAGAGAACAGAGAGGACACATTTTATATAAGAATATAAAATAAAACCAGAATGATTTTTTAACCATAAATCACAGACTAGATTAAACTCACTGATGAAACAAATGAAATGAGCATTTCTCTAGTTTACACCGTGTTTGTAGTAGATGTGGAGGTTTTTACATCCTGTAACATAAAAACAAACACACCTTCATATATGTGTCACTTTATCTCTTGAATCTTTCAGTCACTTGGATCCATTCGGCACAGCAGTAAACTACCTGGACGCCGCCTTCAGAAATATCCGTAACCTGGGCATCATCTCTGTGACGTCCACAGACACGGGCTCCCTCTACGCCAAGTCTCCCAACGTCACCCTGCGTCACTACGGTTGCCACATCGTACGCACAGAGTACTACAAAGAGCTGGCTGCGCGCATGGTCATCGCCACCGTGGCCAGGTACAACTTCTTTTTGTTACGTTTGTGTGTTTCTTGTGATATGAATGAGAGCTGATTCCCGGCTGTATGTTTGTGGTCTGTCCAGAGCGGCGGCTCGCTGTAACAAAGGCATCGAGGTGCTGCTGGCAGTGGCGTTGGAGCATTTCGTCCTGGTGGTGGTGAGAGTCCTCAGGGGTCCCACACAGGCTGACGAGTCGGCCAAGAAGTTACGGAAGCTGGTCCACTGTCAGTGGTGTGAGGAAAGAGTCTTCCTCAAACTAGGAAACATGGTGAACGGTGAGTTCAGCTAGAGACGTGTGTGTGATGTCGACATTAAGGTGAGTGTGTTTGATACACAAACCCACTGCTGCTTTATGTGATCCACAGAGGAGTAATGTGTACTTGTATGGACACTTGTTCCTTACAGGTAAAAGATTATTCAGCAAGTACACATTACTCCAGGACTGAAGGATTATTATCACTACTAATGAGTAAAGTATTTCATGTGTAATATTGGTATCAGGGCTGATACAGTCCATCAGTCAGTCACAGTTTGCCTTGTTTTCTGACCACAAGCCATGATCTTAATTATTACTTACATTAATATCAGTGTCTTTACAAACTAAGAAGAAGTTTTGTGCTTTACTGCCACCTATGGTCAGCTGTAGCTAATAGAAAATACAGAATCAAACTGTTATGTCTGTGTTCGCTTTATTTTATTTGAAGTTGCTCTTGTTTGTCTGGCAGAGGAGGAGCACGGGAAACTATGTACAGAAAGGAAACCATGTCTTAACTTGTGTTTCTTCCAGACACGCTGCCCTGTAACTGTCATGGAACTCTGCCTGGAAAGACGGCCGTTCACCTGGGACCGTTATGGTAAACGTCTCAGCATCTCTCATTTTACTTTTGTTTCACCATTTTACTACTGCTGTTATTTTTTTCACATCATGCAAAACTAGATTTTTACAATGAATGTGTTCAGACCATGAGTGACGTCAGTGCATTATTGGCATATTAACATATAACATGTGCAACTAATGTGCTGTAACTTTTAAAATGTCACTAAAATATCTTTAAGTTGTGGTTAAATGCAGATGCGGTTTTCAACAAAGTGAGTTCTGTATTTTTAGTGTATAAAGTTTTATCCTGTTTTCTAGTTTAGTATGTGGAATTAAATTGTGAGATGAGTTAGATGAACAGATTGTTTCTTTATATCTTTAACAAAGTGAGCTTAGTGTCTCTGAAAATGACTTCACGCCTTGGTCCTGATCCAGCTAACTAAATACAGTAATCCTGCACTTTTTGCTGGTGTGGACCTCTCCAAATAAAATTTAATAAATCCAGATTAATGCAGACTCGAAACTCCACCACATGAAGGATGAGGACCAAAATCTGAGTAAAAAGTGTGACAGCCCCCATGAACCCACTGTTACAGGCTGCAAAACGTACTTTGTTAATAAAGATCCTCACTGCTGTATAGCACAGTTTCAGATTGTGGTGTGTGTGTCCAGGTCTGGTTCTCTGTTTAACACTGGCTTCCTGAGGAGGATGCTGTCAGCAGCGGTGCAGCACAGTATGGACGACATCCAGCCGCTCGTCAAAACGCTGATCTGCGAGTCGGAGTGCACCACTCTCAAGTCATTAGTCCACGGGCCGTCGGCTCTCGCCAACCAGGGTAAAAGTCTGACATCTCACCTCTCGTGTGTCGTGACGTTTGAGCGATGAAACGTGTTTACACACATTTGTGTTTCCTCTGCAGTGGAGTGTGGAGTCGTCATTAAGACCTTACAGAGCGGAGAGGACTCCGGTCCTGCTGATCAGTCTGGTGAGTCATATCATATCATACTCCTGCTGTCCACGTACTCACAGAGCTCTGCAGCGTCCCTAACATCTCGTCTCAACTCAAGAACTTAAGAGATGCCAGATGTTGACTTCATCAACATTATCACCAAAACCTGCTTTCTGCCTCAGCTTATTGCAGGTGTGAATTCTGCAGCTGATTTATAAAGCAGTCTGCTTTCAGATTATACATCAGAAGTTTCCTCCTGTAAGCTTAAGACATTCTCATTTATTTTAGCCTTTAAATAGTTTCAAACTAGCACTTTGATTAGCTTTTGTATGAGGTTACTTATTGTAGCTCTCCTTTTGTCCTCTAGAGGTCAGAGTAGTCCAACTATGTCCTACCTTAACCGAGATTTCACAGGGAACTTCTAAAACTGTCAGTTTTATCCTGAATGACTGTTGTACAAACTGTATGTTCTGTGTCTGTTTGTTCAAACACTTCACTGAAGCTACAAGTTGCCAAGTCTTCATTATTTTTATGGCTTAAATGGGAATATTCTACATTCTGTGCACATCTATAAAACACATTTCTCCTGATTGTATCGGCTTTATGTGGTGTCTTTGGAAACTTTAGGATCTCCACAAGAATTTAAAATGAAGTCTTGTGGGTCTGAGCAAAAGACAGTGGGTCTGGCATAAATCCATTTGAGCTTAGATTCTGTTTTTCTGCAGGAAAGAGGAAGAGCGGAGAGGAATCTGGGAATGTGGTGAAGAAGCTGAAGTGTGATGCGTCTCTGGAACATCCACCTTTCTACTACAGCATCCACCGGCACAGCATTCGAGGCATGAACATGCCCAAGTGAGTGACTTCTTTTCATTTGGTTATGTAGCAGACACTGAACTGTTTCAAAACCAGTTCAGGGCACTGAAACATTCCCAGAATTCATTGAGCTGAGCAGTAACCATCTTTGGCTGCTTTGCTGGAAAGTGGTCGAGACAAAAAGCTGCAGTGAGCTGGAACCGTTTCCAACAGCAAATCCAAGAAATACTGAAAACCTGAACTTTGAATAAAGACGTAAAGCCACAGGATCATTTGATGAGGTTCGTGTTATTTCTCTGTGCAGGTTGAACAAGTTTCTGCAGTACCTGACGGAGGCCGGCTTCAGGGTCAGTCGGACTCACTTTGACCCGACGGGGATTCGGACTGACGCGACACTGGTGCAATTTAAATCTGTCCTCACCAAGTACAGTGTCCCTACATGCACTGCCACCGCCACTCAGACGAGCGTCAGCACAGAGAAAAGTGTGTGAGAAACAGCGCTGAGCTCACTTCACACTCTAGAACACGAGAGAGGAAAGTCGCTCTGCTCTCGCTCTCGTCTTCAAAACAAAGTTCTGCACTGAAAAACTGCTTCACATTTGCTTTTACTCTCACAAAGTGTCTTGTGGATGTGGATTCTTTTTTGAAAACTGCAATCAGCACAAATGTATTTTGATGAATTTACCCCGTTTCTCTATTTGTTTGTAGCATCGTAAAAGTAGCTGCTTTATTGACTGTTTTTGTTTTTCTTGTCGTATAAAACCACAATAAAATCTTTCTGCAGAAGCCTGAATCCTGCTGATTCCTCATGAAAGTCAGTGAAAATTACATCAATACATGAAACATTAATATTAAGTAAGGTCTTAAGGTTAAGGTTTGGTCCCATTAGTCTGTTGTTGAGTGAAACCTTTGGTCTTGGTGCTGCTCTTAGTGTTTTGGTCTGTACCACAGTCAGTCTCCACACATCCTTGACAAAGTACACATTTACATTTGAAAGTCTCTTAATTCTACCTGTACTAAGTTTTTCTGGAACCAGCTCATTTATCAACTTTTGTTGCACAAAATCTGACTGTCAGGACCTTCAAACTTGCTTTGTTTTTCTTCAAGTTCATGGAAAAAGCCCCTCCTTTATTCATTTCTCCTCCTCCTAGTACCCCCCTATAAATTTGGGACACCCTCTTGTCTCTCTTTTTTCTCCTGGAAAAGAGATTGGTATCATTTTTCTCTGATCAATTAACATCTTTAGGCATCCTGTTATTTCTAATTGTTTTGTGTTTGTTTTGGGTCCTTATCATCATCATTACACCTGTCACTACCTGCTGGAGCTCAGCGCACCACTAGTCCCTGCAGCTACCTCCACACCAGTTGCTCACAAACACCACGCACCCACCGAGCTGTCACTACTGATGTAGTAGACAGAACATTTCACACTGTCCTCAGGTGAAATGAGATTTAAAGACGTAACATCAGTCCGAACACTGTCCTCTGAGTCTGATAGTTGAATTATTATTCCAGATGCTGCTGGCTCCACATTAGCAGTCAGTGCTGAACCGTACATGTGACAGTGATGTGATGGGTGTTTTGTGTTGGGACATTTGTGTCTACACGAGGACTGGGAATTTGTAATAGTGAAATAATTGTACTTTTTCCTCTGTTCTTCTTTCTTCATCGCAAAACTCTTTTAATACAAGAACCAACAAATAATAATAAAAGAAAGTTTCGAGCCTGTTGCACATCTGCTGACTGTCCTGCACACTTTTGTTTTACAAAACAAATTGATTATTGATGGATTGATTATTTTCACAGACGTGATTAAGCCCCTGGAATCGCACCACTGAGCTGGCGGTTTGTGGGTGTTCTACTGTACCAACTGATCCACAGCTTCTTAAAGATGAAAATGAAAGTCACTAAGCATGAACCTTACAGTGAGGTCAGTTTCCCTTTTCCTCCTAAAAAACATCCCACTCATTTTGACTCCATATTTTTAAATTGTATGTATGTTCCAGCATGAAATGATTTTATTTGATGGGAATCGTTTGAAGCTCACCCACAAACTGATGATCAGTAATATGTATAACTACTTACTTGACATATTTTGTTTCTCTAGTCACTGCAGTATCTTACAAAACTACTTCTGGAATGAAACTGTTTCTTTTTTATTTACAGAAGTGGAAACGAGTGTTTTTACTGACGTCAGCAGAAACAATGAGGACACATTTTACTAGATGAGTCAATGCGTGTTAATCCTCTGGCTTTACTCCGTCTCACAGTGAATCCAGTTTGCTGCAGTTGTATGAACATGTTCACAAATGAAGTATATTATCGTGTGTTATCTTGTTCAGAATCAAGGTCACCTTCATTGCCCAGGTATCCTAACAGGTGCTACATGAATAACATAAAGAAAACTAAATGCAGCCCCAACACAAATCCTCATGTGGGAGGTGCAGTGGTTGAGTGTTAGTACTGTACAGTACAGTATAAAGCAGCAGTAGAACATGGTGGGTTGTTAGTGAGTGTAGTGCTCTGTGGAGAAAAACTGATTCTGGTGTCTGGTAGTTTCTGCAGAGCCCTGCAGCTCCTGCCTGAGAAGCTGGAAGAGGCTGTGTCCAGGGGGAGAGGGGTCTGTGGTGATTTTCATTACATGCTTCATTGCTGTGTACCTGAGACACACAAGTCCTACAGGGAGAAACTGATGACGTCACCTTTACAGCAGTGGTGTGTTTTTATTTGATGTTACTAGAAGAAAATACTTTTACTGAGCTTTAGTTACTTTGCAGATTCAGATTCTTAAAACACAACACAACCAATTAATAAATGATAAGACATGAAATGAAATATTGATTTTTCACAGTAAATGTTCAGAAATCAGGTTTTCGAAGTTGTTCTTTCCTTGAATCTTCATGAATTAAACTGTCGATTTTTGCAGAAACTAATCTGGACCAGACTCAAACATTCATGTCGTCACTAACTCAGTTGGACTGATGATCAGAAACATCAACGTGTGGCACAGTTAAGTACATTTTAGAGCCTGTGTTTGTACTTCAGCTTGAGTAAAGGATTTGAAGTAGTACTTATACTTGCATGTCTGTGTACTCTTACCACCTGTGATCATCAGGCGCCTTTAAGGATTAAAAACCAGCGAGGTGGTTTCTCTATCTGAGCGTCAATGACACGGTTCAGTGTGGGAGGAGAGGACTGCTGGGGGGGGCGTGTTCCTCCACCCTCCTCCCTCGCTTCTTTACCGCCGCACTGGCAGATCGATGTGACGGCGTCCGCACCTGAGGACGGAACCCTAACTGCGGATCATCTCCCGGCGGCAGCAGCAGCACCAGCACCAGCACCATGGGGAACTCGGCCAGTCTGCTGGATGACGACAAGTCCAACTACATCAAAGGTAAAAGCGTAAAAACGCGCGCAGTGACGCGTTTGGAGCCGCGCGGCGAGGACGCACCGCGGTCACGGCGTCTCATTGAGCAGAGGAGAAACACAGCAGCTGTTTCTGCTCATTTTCACATTATATTTCTACCTTTTTCAGCCTTGTGTCCTCATGAAACCTCCTCACTAATTCGTAGCGATAAGTAGAAGTCGGCAGATCGACCCAAGTGGCGCGTTTGTCCCTCTGCGGTTCAGAGGAATCAGTGAATTTCAATTAAAACCATGTCACGTGTTTATCACTGTGCTCACAGGAAAAACAGCAAAACTCATAGATTTAACATCAGTTTGTTTCCACAAACGGGAATCTCTCAGTGAGACTCCACAGAAACCAGCCAGGCTGGTTCACGGAGCTCTTCTTTGAGACTTTCTCCGGGGAGTGTGTCTGACACTCGGGAGGAGATTTGACGCTGGTCTCACTTATCTGCGAGTCTGATCTGCTCACTCCAGCCTTTCCAATCCTGTCTGGAAAAGAAAAACGAGAAGGGAAAGATTCCACAGCGCCAAGACCTGTTTGTCTTCTGTGTCCTCTGCTGCTGGGTGTGTCCCTGTGGAGGAGACACTACATAACCTCCTGTTGTTAGACTGTGGAAATGAGATGGGCGGTGCGATTAACAGGTGTGAGAAGATGCTGGTCTGCATGTCCCACAGCACACAGACATCTGAGCAGGAAGCTGCTTTTAATGAGGATGATGCTGCTGCTTTAATGCTGATAATATGAATGAATAAGACCAAAAGCAGCTTCATCTGGCCCTTTAAACACCCAGGACCAGCTGAAGCTCTTCTGGGGCCCTGTGCAGGATTCAGCAGCTTGTTTGATGGCTGAGAGTCCAAACAGCTGCTAGGATCACTTGTTCTTCAGCTCAGGTCTGGTACAGTATAATCAGTGAAATCTCAGCCTCTGCTCATGAGGTGCAGCCCTTTACTCAGCATTTCTTTCATTGATCTTTCTAAACTAGTGAAAAGGGAAAAGGTTCCTCAGCAGTGAGAAACATAGATGCTCAAACTTTTATTCTCTCTGCACAATTTAAGGCCTTTTCCTCTTTGCTGGCCTGAAGTTGAGCTGTAAAGTGGAAGATAAATCCTGAGTAGGACTGTTCAACAGGGGAAAGTTGAGTTTTTAGAAATGTCAGTGCAGGTCGACTGACTGTGGATCAGTGGAGTTTAATGACGCTTCTTTTCCAGAGTTTTGGAAAAATCTGTTTTCACCACGTTGTGGCTGCTGTGACTCAGTCCATCTGCTTTCAGTTACTAATGACATTTACAGCCATTCTGTTCAGGTGCTGCCTGGTTGCAGCACTGCTCAGCCACATGTTAACCTGACGGAGACACTATAAAACCTCTCAGCACTTCAGTGAGTCTGGCTGAGTATCGGCTTTAGTCTGGACAAAAGTCCGGATCTGGAGCAGTTGCAGAGCTGCTGAAGTTCTCTGGTTTTTGACCTGGAGAACGTTTGGTTAACATCGACCTGCAGACCTGGATCTGTAAACTCTCTACAAGTCAAGTTTGTCATGAGCGTCTGTTGACCTCATGAAAGTCGAAACACATCACATAGCTCTTCTGCAGTGGTCCCAGTGCCTCATTCACCAACTGTGTTTGGTCTTGTTGCATAGTATCTGAGGTGGTTCCTCGTTTGTAGGAAATTTAAAGTCAACAGTGATAAAAATGCAGAAAATTTGGTCTCTTTAGTCTCTTTTTTTCACCATGTCTGTTGTTGACTCTGGTTTTGTTGTCGTAGAGACAGGACACCATCTTCACAAAGGGAATGGAAAAGTAAGAAGAATTTTGATCCTGTGCCACACTGTGTTGTTTCTGTGCTTCTGCAGTGGAAAATCACGGAGATGCTTCTTTTTGTCTATCTTATTGCCACAGTTCATATCCCCAACAGCATGACAGGAGTCCTCACTCTGCCTGCTGGGTTCTTTAAATAAGACAGTGTGTATGTTCAAGGTTGGAGGAAAGCAGCGTCCAGGTTCTTGTTTAATGGGCTCGTCTGGGTGCTTTTTATTTCCTGCAACTCATGGCCTCAGTCTGCAGACTTTCAGGACATCTTTGTGCTTTCATGTTTGCCCTGTCAGTTTTTCCTGGCTGCGATTTAGCAGAGGGCCAACTCAGAGTTTGGGGCCAAAGCAACGACTCTTTGCATCGGATTATCATGATGAAAACATTCCTCTGTCAGACTGTGTGTGTGTGTGGGAGCAGGGTGGAGCGTGGGTGTGGATGGGAGAGTTTGCTGAATATTTGGTGGTAGTTTACTGGGTTGGGCTGGACTGGTTTTGTTCAGCAGCCTGGGTGAATGATGTGATTCTGCTACAGTAAATATGATTTATGAGTTGACAGCAGTCCAGTTTTGGTGGAGTCTGATCTCTTGACGCTGTGAAACAGTTTGTCTGACTGACGCCATTTGTCGTCTTCGTGTCTCTGTTGGTATTTGTGCTGGACGCTGTAGGAAAACTCATCTTTAAGTCTGTCGGTGGGGAACTCTTTTGTTTTTTGGTGCACCAACATGACTCTTCTCTTGTAAGTGCAATTAACAGATTGTTGCAGTTAAAGGCTTATTAGATGTTCTAACACACTGCACATCAGTTTGTAATACTCATGGCAGGGTTTTACAGCTCTTAAAAACATT
Source organism: Sandelia bainsii (assembly GCA_032362345.1). Taxonomy (NCBI): domain Eukaryota; kingdom Metazoa; phylum Chordata; class Actinopteri; order Anabantiformes; family Anabantidae; genus Sandelia; species Sandelia bainsii. The sequence continues at coordinate 25,529,043 of JAUMHL010000021.1, read as the reverse complement.
ATCACTATGGCATCTGTCACGGTCATCACAAGGTGAACAACGGAAATACGTGTTATAAAGTAATCTGTTAGGAATGTGCACTAGCGTGTTTTTTACTGGCCACTGCAGCAACAGCACTTTGCTTGATGATGTCATGTTGTGTTTCAGCAAAGGTTCAGCCCAGTTTAGGTTTTCTTTTCCATGCAGAGCTCAAGTCGGTCTTAACACTGTTTCTAAACCAAGAACTTTTCTGCTGCGTTTTTGATATGTGTGTCACCCAACCAGTGCACTTCTGTATTAATCAGTCTCACTGTCCATGCTGACTTTGCGTTATTGCGATATTACTTCAGCACTATACATGTAAAACACGCCACAGAAATCACTAAACCAAAGTTCTACAGACAGCAGAGAAATATATCACAGTTGAAAATGGTGAAGTAGTGAAGTCACGTGGATCCTGTAACATCTCAGCTTGTGATCAGTTGAGTTTTTATCTGATGGCTTAAACAATATATTTGAAATTTGACACACAACAAAGATCCATGGATGTTGCAGTAATGTGATATGTGTGTACCAGAGCTCTGCATAATATAAATCACACTTAGAACAGCGACTGATCAACAGCAAATTGTGACATCATGATTAAGTAAAACAGACCAAACATCCCCCAGTTGCAGAATCAGTAAATATTGTATCTTTTACATTTTTTTTCAGGTCCTGAACAAATCTGAAGAGAAATAGGCCGTACAGTGATGAAAATGTAATCTGTAACTCCCCCTTTAGAATTAGATTCTGCAGGCCATAATTGTTCCAATATGTGTGTGTGTGTGTGTGTGTGTGTGTACTTTTATGGCTTCTCTTTGGATGTTTTCCAGATTAACATTTCTGCACAAACAACACAGCTTGTGAGATGTAGTTTGACTCTAAGAATACGAAACTGTGGATCCCCAGAAAATAAATACCCCAAACCACAGGTAGAGCAGTTATTTACGACTGTGATGATGGTTTAAACATTTATTTGTCTGAGCAGAAGATTTGACTCGTCCATCATCCACATCTGGCAGAGTGGTGGTCCATGTTTATTGTTCACAATTTATCAAAGAGGCAAACAGGGAAGCTCAGCAGGGTGCAACATCTGCTCTCCTGCTCTGTGGAGTCTCTGCATTACTCAACACTTTGACCGTTGCTTATCTCATCATGACCACTCGGTGACTCATGGATGAGCACCAAGGACCAGTATTGTGTCAGTCTGCTCCCTTTTTGAATTCTGTTTCCCTCTGCTGATCCTGCCTGTGGTTGTGGTTAGAGTTTAGGTTGCTGATGGGTCAAAACGGAAATTTGGTTGCAATAAACTTTTTCCCTACATGTCTCCGTCTGCCACGCTGCGGTTGTGTTTACATTGTGTGTATTTTATAGCAGACAGGTTTAAATACTCTCAGAGGTGGACTAACTACTTCAAAGCAAATGAAAACAGCTAATGCAGGTTGTTTTTAGCCTAATTTCTCGACTCTCGCTGCAGCTGGTGTTGCACCATATTCTGTGACCGTAGAGGATGCTGTTGCATGGATTCTACTCTGTAGTGGTTGTGCTCTCTAACCTCCAGTTACTATAACTAACACACAAACAAGTTCACTGAATGTCAGAGCATGTTTCTTTCTCTCATGTTTGTCCATCCACTGTGTACACTCAAAAAAACTCTGTTGTATGCAGCCCTGGCTCCATGTCAGGCCTCATGCTATTCAGCTCTGAGCTCTCTCCATCCACTGGTGTCAGAGTCTCCCTGCTGTCACATTTGCAGATTAACACAGGATGTTTGGAGGAGGAGGTTTGTGATGCAGCTAACTACCTGTGTATGGACAGGAAACTGAGTCACTGCAGCCAGATGTTGACTGCTGCTGCTGAACTGCTTTCTGTCCTGTTGGTGGGTATGGAGGTGTGAGTGTGATGGAAATGGAGTAAAGCTCTTTGTCCTGCTGTTTAAGGACCAGAACAACAGTCTATTTCCAAACGGAAATGCACAATTACACTCATTACATCATCTATTAAGACTGTACACTCACCCAAACATGTAAACTGTGTGTCTGCAAGAATCAATGCGAGAGGGTTTATTCCCAGAAACAAAACTTTGGTTTTGACATTCACAGTCTTTGTTTTTGTTGTCAGTGTGCCATTCTCCATGCTGTGTCATTCTGTCCTCAGCTGCCATTACACAATCCTTCAGATATTCAGAGCTGAGAAACTGTGAGCCTTTCCCCCACCTTTAGCAGTGAAGCCGCTGCCCTCCACAAAGAGAGGAAACTGCTGCTCAGACTCTCAGCTGGAAATCCACCTGGTGTTTACTCGGACTGACGGGCTGAGGCTCCACAAAACACAAAGCAAATACAGACAAATCTGCTGCCATGCAAACAGCTTTTCACTGTGAAACCAGCTCCGAGTGGCCACAAAAGTCACTACATTTGTATGAGAGGAAAAGACAACAGAACAGGCTGCAAAAATACAGTCATCTACTGTAAAGTCACTAATAATATTCTAGTTCAAAGGATAAATTCAGTTCATATAAACATAAAAACATATATTGTTACTGGAATGAAAACTTCCGAATGTTCAGTAAGTTTAGCTGTAGTTAGTTTTAGCTGGCCGCTGCCTCAGTGCGGCGTCTCCAGCTACACTACACGCTGCTACACATGGTGTCGTGTGGTCGGCACACGATGAAGCTCAATGATCTACGACTTCGGTGTGAAGTTCACGTTTGTGCGCAGGCTGTTGCGAGTGTCAAAGGAATGTGGATAGAAATGTGAGCAGAAATTCAGAGCTGGGTGCGACATACTTACTTCACGTCATTCAAGTGTGTTGGTGCGTGAGCGTCAAACAGGCTGTGCAGCTCCTAAGGGTTTATGAGACACAGAACATCAGTGAAAAAACAACCTGTCAGCTGTGTAAGAGATGCTTACTAAAGTTAGTGCAAATGCAGTTCTGTGTCCTTATTGACAGTTTCCCTGATGCCTTAAAGACACAGAGACATTGAGTTGACCCAGAAGGCCCTTGAAATCTCAGAGACTCTTCCATCTGGATAAAAATATTCTGTCAGCGTGACAACAAAAAGTCAAAGATGTGTTTCTGAAGGAAAAAATAAGGTATTTTGAAGCCTGTAGCAGCCAGTTCCTTCAATTTGGATCAAAGTTTGTTCTCATCTGATTCACAACTGAGTCAAATCTGAACAGACATGAAATCAAACGTGACTGACTCTCTGTGAAGACATGTCGAATGTGTGTTGCAAAGAATCGTCTGCTTTACAAATCATAGACAAAACATTCTCCTTAAACTCCAGAACTTGCCTGAGAATCATCATGTTTCTAAGTTTTCTCCAGTATTGCAGTAATTCAGGGAAAGTTGACTGTGCATTCACAGGTAAACTGCAAACAGGAAGTGGTTATAGCAAATGCTGCAAAGTGTTAAAGATGCCAGTGGGTGGAAACATTATGGGAACTGTAGTTCCTAAAATAGGCATCAGACCAATGGCCATTGTTCTTCGGTTTGTAATTAAAGAGGAATTTCTTCTTCAGGTTTAATAGAACATGTTAAAGATGACACCTGCTAAATGTCAGCATGCTGAGCTGCTGGCATGGCTGTAAAACTCTTAGTGTAGTTGTGTTGAACAAAAGATCTTTGAGATTTAATTGATAACTGTTGATAGACCAATGAATTGTTTTTTTGAAGGGCAGGAAGAGGTGATAAAGTGTTGTTTTCTGCCTCTGATGAAGGAAAGAAGCCTGAGCACATGCTGAAGAGGAGCATCGGAGTGAGTTTAGTTTGGACGGACTTGAACTGAAACTCACTGTGGTCTGCACCTTGCTGTTTGTGTGTGTGTGTGTTGTCAACATACACAAACATACACACTTATATTTGTGTCACCAGCATGCAGCTCCCTCCTGTCCTCACACACTTACTGTGTTTTAGACATTTTTCTGCCTTGCAGCAACTTGGCTTGGTGTCCCGGGTGTTTCCTGTCTAACAACCCAAAGAAGCTCTTGTCTGGAGTTTTGTTGGCTCCCTGTGAGCAGCAGCCACCATGACTGTCCATATACAGCTCTAGAAAAAATTAAGAGACCACTGCATGAAAGCTGTGATTGGTTAATATTGGTTATTCCACCAAATATTGATTTCTGAACACTTGCTAAGTTAAAACATTAGTAATGTGTTGTGTATAAATGAATATGAACTTGTTTTGTTCGGTTATTTTTGCATTATTTGAGGTCTAAAAACACTGGACCTTTTCTGGTATTTTGACCATTTTTCATTTTCTGCAAATAAGTGCTCTAAATGACAATATTTGTATTTGGAATTTGGGAGTTATGTTGTTAGTAGTTTATAGAATAAAACAAAAATGTTAATTTTACTCAAACATATACCTTTAAATAGCAAAATTTTGCAGTGGTCTTTAATTTTTTCCAGAGCTGTATATACAGTACAAAATAACATTTGTTATCTCCATGTATTGACCTTAGTGTACTGTTAAAATATTTGTAATATGCTGGGGACTTTTTAATGTGCCTTATTAATCAGTTCTGGCTTGAGGCGTGGATTTTTGTGTGATACGACTGTTGTAGAGATGCCAGCAGTGTCTGCATACTTGTCCTTTTAGTCAGACAACCACAGGGACACTCTCTTCTACTCTTCTCTCAAACAATAACTCTCTTTCACCTTTCCGCTTGTTGTCATTTACCTGTTGGGGATGTCAGTCTACTAAAAGACGACAAAACGCTGTTCCAGTACAGTTTTTACACAGCTGCTGGCCTATCTGTATCAGAGATATGATACTTAATGTGCTGGAAGTGCATTGCATATTGCCTTTAAAACAGTCACAACTCCAGTGTCTAAGGTCTTTGAAGGTGGACGAGCAGATCTCTCCAGTGAAACGGCGGCTTGCAGTGAGGCTGTGGTCCACATCCATAGCTCACATACCAACATATGTTTCAGTTAGAGATGAGGTTTTCAACACTCTTATGACACTGCTCACATGCTGGCATGTTTGTTGAGAGTTGTTGGTGGCTGTAATCCTTCCCACTCTACATACTGTACTGAGGAATGTATGTGTTGTGGTGCAGCAACATGGAGGATTTCAGAGAGAACCTTGTTAGGCTGAAATCATTAGTTCATCAGTGTCGACAGAAAGATGATCTGCAGGTGTTTTGATAACTGATTAATAGCTTTACTCATTTTTCAAGACAGATTTGTAAAAACTATTTTCCAGTCTCAGGTTCCACCAGGATTTGCTGTTTATCTTTGTCGTGTATGCTAAACTCAGTCTCTTGTCTCTAGTCTCATTCCATTTCACTCTTATGACATCTGTGTGTGTTGCTCTGTTTTGTCTATGTAGCTTTCAGAAACTCCTACAGCTTTGGCTAAGTTGGAAACATAATTAGCTTAATCTGTATGGAATAAAAGCGACGGGTTGTCTTTTTTTGTTAACCTTGTTGTAGTTCGGGTGCAGCCAGCCCGTCAGCCAGTGCACACATAACCTTCAGGTCCCTGCTGCCTTGCACAGGATAGATAATGGATGGATAGAGCACCTTAATGGGAAACCTTTTATGTGTTAGATGAAGCCGGCAGCTTCAGGGAAACAGCAGCATTTATTGCATTAATTAACTGTCACCAACATGAAACATGAAATCCAGTTCTCACAATGTATTTACAGTGTTTAGAGGCTGCAGCACCTTCAGTGACTGCAGCAACAGAACCCCTCGTGTGTGTGTGTGTGTGTGTGTCAACAACTACTGTGTGAGCATAATGAGCCTATAGAGTCGTCAACATAATGACAGTATGTGGTTGACACAACTTTAACATCGCTGGCTGAGCCACATTATCCGCCTACATGTAAACAGATGAATGTTAGCAGCCTGTTTACTGCGGTTAATTTTCTCCCTGTTTCACAATCCTGTAGCTTTGATGTCTTTTTCGAATGCCTTTACAACCTGTGTTCACCGCTATGTGCAGCGTTTAGTTTTAATTGTGTTCTTGTGTTTTCTGCTGGTAAGGGACAGCAGATAAAAAGCAGGCACATGGTTTCTGCTGGCTCATTTACAGTAATGCTGACGAATGAGAACGGTCCCTGGAAAAACAACAACAACAGTGCACTGTAAAATCAGTGTAGTTGTTTCAGCTTGCATCTTGTGTTAACTCTTGATTGATCCCTGAACTTCTCTAGACGTTACCTGGAGAAGCTGAGTCCGTGTGTGTGTGAACGAGCAACTGTCTGGACCTGATTCTTCATATGTGAAAACGACTTAAGATGTGTTCATTTCTTTAACTGCTCTGGTGGTTGTTTGGACTTAGAGTACAAATCTTTTTGTGAGCCTTTGTTTTCTCCTGAACATTTTTGGTGTCTATTTAAATTGAAACATGTGAACAGTTGTGTAATGTTTGAACAATAGCAAAAAGCAAAAAGAACAACAGAAAATGACTCGTAGTTCTTCAGTGAACATGATGAATTCACTGCTGCTGGAGCCACTTTGTACCAGAGTCAGTACAAAGACATGAAGCTGCTTCCAGTCTGAGGGGGAATGGAATGAATTCAACACAGACCTCCATCGTGGTTTCACATTGTTTTCATTATTATCTAAAGAAATGACTATGATACTGCTCTAAATGTGTGTGAGAGACTCCGCATCTTTCCATCGTTCATGTTTTCTTCAAACTGCAAGAAAGAATCTAAAGAGTTTTAACTCTCAAACCATCAACACTGACAAATCTCTTAAAAGTCAGTACCTGAGACTCTGCACCCCTGAATTCAGAATTGTAAAAATGAATGTACATGTGATTTGGATGATGTTTTAGCCTGTAAAGTCAGCTTATTAAAGCGATGCATGTTCTGCAGCCGGAGACTTTAGAGGAGACCATTTCCTCCAAATATCTGAGGTAAAGTTTGCAACACAATCAACAGAAAATAAACTAATAATATAACTAACTACTACTACTAAACTAATCGTATAACATATAAATGAACTGACCGCCCTCCTCTCCTGTAGCCATTTTCATTTCTATCTAAATCTCCTTAGAAATACTAGAAACAGAGATGATCTGTATAATACCAGCACCTGCCTGACGGCGGCTTGTAGCTCAGTGGGTAAGCGGTTTGATGACATATTTCCTGCTGTGAGATGCATATTTATTCTGTGTTTCTCACAACTGCTTTTAATTTCATATAAGTGTTTGTGATGGACCTGATGCAGAGCTGGACTCTTGTCCACTGCACATGCCGTGTCAATCGTTTCATGTTTGAATTGTACGATAAAGTTAGCCTCTTCAGCAAAAAGAAATTTTCGTACAGCTACTAAGAAAAGTGATGAAAACTATTTGTGTTGCTAGACTCAAATCCAGTATTTTCCTCACCTTTAAGAAACCATATTCAACCATATTGCTGAAGGTGTACGTGGATAATTTTTCCTTCCCATAGCCACATATCCTGAATCTGAGAAGAGAGTATAGCAAACAAACGGCAGCAGAGCAATCAGACACGGGCTCCACACAGTACGAACCAAGATGAACTCACAGGAAGAATCGCTGAAGGAGGAGTGAAGGAGTTCCTCCTCTGTCCTGCGTTGGCCTCAAACAGCTGGCAGCCAGAGCAGACTAAGCTGTGAAGGACTGAACCAGCTGACACACATTTGTGCAGAGTGTTGTCAGGGTGTGGAGCTGCTGTGCAGATGCAGGAGAATAAAACTGTTTGGAAGATGAAACCGGCTGCTTTTATGATCCTCCCCAGAGTGAATCACTGCTTCTACTGTATTAGACAAAAGTTAACCTCAAACCTCAAACCTGACTGGATGCTCCTGTGCAGAAGTAGGACATCAGGCTGCAGTATTTGTTTCAGTATCGGTGGAGGACTGGGTGTTGAAATTATCTTTGAGGCTGTAGAATGTTTTGGGACTTTGTATTATCAGTGTGATAAATCAGTAAGACCACAACACGTGGATGACAATATCAGATTTTGTGTGTTGATAATTAGTGTAGATACAGACAAGGTAATCTACAGTATTAGTATTGTTTCAGTATAAAGACTTTAGAATGTATAATGTCACCCACATGTCAATAGGTGGCTTTTCTGAGTCAGGTGATTTATCCTACGAGGAAAACGCCAAAGGTTCAAAGAGTTGACTGAGGTGATTGTCTTCTTTGTGTGACTCACATGAAGTGTTCAAATTGGAACAGGTTTATCCTCTGGGTGTAAGAATGTGGCGACCCTCATGAAATGTTACCGCGTGCAGCTCGATGGTGTCGAGGAAAGGTCAGAGGTCGTCAGAGTTGGCGTTTGCGCTGTTGTAGCTGATCCAGGTCTGACTGTCTTAGATGTGCGTTGATGAAACCTTTTCCTGTAATATGGATTCCAACACGCCGCCTCTCAGTATGTGCAGATGTCCTACACCAGTGCTCTGGTTCCCAGGAACATTTCATGTGGCCCAACATGTGGAACTCACTGGAATTATTTTTGGTCACTGGTCTAACAACTGACACGGAGGGAAGTCACTGATAGTGGAAACGTCTTTGTGGTCTCTTTGTGTTGTTTCTTAATGGTGGTTCAGTGTCTCTTTGCAGTGGGTTTGAGTCTCTTTGTGGTGAGTTTGTGTCTCTTTGGGGCATTTTGAGTGTCTTTTGTGTCTCTTCATAGCAGCTCTATCTGTCTTCTGGTGGTTTTGAATCTCAGAGGCAGTTTTAAGTGTCCTTGTGATGGTTTTTGTGTTTTTTTTGTTGTTGCCTTGTGTGTGTTTGTGGCTGGATAAACCACTGGGATTCAGTCAAACATACATTTGATGGAAACTTGGCCAGTAGATGTTGGGGTATCCCATTTTGGACCGGAGATATGAATGGACTCATAAACCTTCAGTCTTCAACTTTCCTTCAAACCTGTTAAACTCACCCTCCACTACTGAGGTGCTGGAAACTGCTCGTGACTGGGAGCAGGATATCCACTCTGATTAGCTGATTTGTGAGAGAAAGGGAGACGAGAGACTGGACCTTTATATACTGCATTGTTTAGGCTGAGGAAAAAACAAGAAAGTCCCCTGAGATCCTCCATCAACAGCTTCAAACTGCAGCTGATGAAGTTTCTACTCACACTGTGGAAAAACCCTTTAAATACTGAATACTGCTCACCCTTAACTTAAACCTGAAAAACAAAGCCCTTAATTAGGATGTTAAGTATACGCTATGTTCTGCTCAACTTTAATGTTTAAGGAAATTTTAATATAGATGTTTATTACATTTCCTCTTCTAAATTAAAATTAAATGTATTTTTTTTGGATAAATTAATGAATTGTTATTTGTTAAGGGGTTTTAACAGGTTAGTTAATTAAGGGGTTTCTTTCTTTTAAAAATATAGAAAATGTTTCTTAAATGAACTCAATTTAAAGCTGTTTAATTGTGAAATTAACTGTAAAACTCAGAAGCTCTTCACAAACAGATACACTGGTCTAAGTTTTGAAGAATAATCCATGAAATTAAAGGGACCCCATCAAGTCCCCATCAATGTACACTACTCACAAAAAGTTAGGGATATTTGGCTTTCGGGTGAAATTTATGGAAAACGTAAAAAGTTCACACTA
>JAUMHL010000021.1:25486025-25508516 GCA_032362345.1 Sandelia bainsii | reverse complement strand
AGAACTCTGGCATATGTACCTGGGCAGTCAAGGTGTTCCAGGATGTAATGTAATCCCATGTTGACCGCATCCTCAACTGACCCGTTTGCCCTGTAGGCGAACTGCAGGGGGTCCAGCAGAGGGCCTGTGATCTTTTTAAGCGGAGCAAGCAGCAGTCGTTTCATGACCACAGACGTCAGAGCAATCGGCCTGTAGTCTCCTGTAATTTGTAATGTCCTGCAGGCCTCTCCAAACCGACACAGGGTCATTGGCTGAGAATTACTTTAACTTCTCAGAGAATTGTCTTTTAGCCTTTTTGATCTCCTTTGTCAGATTTCTGGTCTGCTTATACAGGAGACTGTCTCCACTTCTATGAGCCTCCTCCTTGGCCTGACGGAGCTGTCTCAGTTCAGCTGTGAACCAGGGCTTGTTATTACGTCTTCATGTCCCATAGGCGACCGCTGCTCCACTGACCAGGGTCTCCAAGTATTTCCCAGGATCGAAGTGGGGGGAAAAAGTCCGCAATAGATTGTCCAGTGTTAAGCAGGTCTGCTCTGGTATATGGGATAGGATTAGAGTACACAAACACATGTGAAGTAGAAAAAAACAAGACAAAAAGGAAAAAGTCCTAGAGAGCGATGGACCAAGGCAGCCGTCCGCGGCGCCATGTTGATATGACATTAAATCTGACTCCTTTTTTAGGCTCTGGAAACTTTAGTTATTTAAGAGTGTTAAAATGTTACAAGATCCATTTTTTTTTTTTTAAAAGCACCGGATGAAGATAATTTCACTTGTGTGTGTAGGTGATGGCGAACCTGGTGATGGAGCAGCTGCTACCCTCTCTGGAGACCGATCTGCTGCCTCGTCTTAAAGCCAAGAAGACAGAGAAGAAGAGGGTTTGGTTTGCTGTGAGTCAAACTGTTTGATACCTTTATCCACATGTTAGAATTTCCACACTGACTGTAACTGCATGATAAAGACATTTTACAATCCATGTAAATGTATAATCCAGTGTTTTATTATGCATTCATGCTGTACTTTATGAACAATGAAACTGTTTTTACATTTAAAAAGCTATTTTTTAAAATGAACCGTTTTTGACTGATGCACTGATTGTACTCAAGACGGTGGAGGCAGCGTACGTCTTGGTCCAGGAGCATCTGTTGGAGGGGCTGTCTGCACTGAAGGAGGAATGTCGGACATCGGTCCAGCAGCAGGAGGTGCTCATGCACTCAGACTTGGACCAGATCCTCAACTCGAGACGGCAGCTGGAGGAAAAAATCCGAGGTAATTTTTCTGTTCTACTCTGTCAGACACGGGGTGAATTGAGTCCCTGTCTCAGCCTGTGGGGGCCTCCTCTCTTCAGGAAGCAGCAGCGATGGGTGGAAAATAAAGGTTTTTGTTTCCTTCTGCAGAGAAGGTATCGGAACCGGCAGAGAAGCTGTGCTCGGAGTCCGTCCAGCCGTACCTGGGCTCGGTCCTCGATGAACTGATGGAACCAATCAGCTCTGGTTTCCAGGAGGGACGACAGCTGAGTGAGAGCATGATGGACCAGGTGTGTGAGCACTTCCTGGAGGGAGGAGACAACGAGCAAGTGAAAAAGGTTTGTTCTTATTTACTGTTTTGGCTTCTTCTGGCACCAAAGCCCAAACCTTACATAATCATGTAGGATCCATAATGAAAGTGTGAATAAATACTATGAACAGACAGTTAGTGACCCCCAGGATATGTTTTCTTATGGACACTGTCTCATAGTTTTTCCATATATGTGTATTCAATTCCATTGAGGTTTGTAGTATTAGAGTAGTAGTATTTTCACATTTCAACTGAAAGATTTTTGCCTATTGGCAAACCATAGGTAACTGAATATAACACAATCATCACAAAATCTATTTCTGTAGCTAGTAGGTTACATTTGTTGAAAAGCCACCAGGTAATCTGTGTGAAATTATTCTCATCAACTATCAAGTTTTTCCATGTGACCATTATTATGATTAAAAAAAAGATGATCCACTCTTAGTCTGGAGGGAATTTCATTACACCTGGCACAAATATTCACTTGGACTCGGGCACAAACTTATTAGAATGATTCTGCGCAGACACGAGTGTAAACTACAACAGGTCTGGTTAGTAGAGGCATACGACTGCAGTGCGGTAATTCTAGTTTATATAGCGACAAATCACAGCAAGAGTCATCTCAAGGCACTTTATAATGTAAACCTCACAGAATATAACTATACAACTATAAATTACATAAAAACATCCCAACCGTGAAGTACAGCGTAGCGAGCATCATGATTTGGGGGCTGCTTTACTGCCTCTGGACCTGGACAGTTTGCCATCGTAAAGGAGAGTTTATCAAGTTTATCAAGGTATCCTACAGGATGTCAGGCTGGCTGTCCGTGAGCTGGACCTAGAGCTGAGTGACGCAGCAGGACAATGACCAGTGTATGCAGAAAACCCGGAAACTGCTAACAGTGCTATTATGATTTGCTCCTAAGACACCTAGTAAATATGGGCCCAGACCAAAATAGAAAAGACCAGATCATATTACATGCATCCTGGTCTACATGTCAGAGGATTAGTAATAAGCTGCAGGCAGAAATACGATACTAGATTTGAGGTCAATTATAAAGTGTGTGCATAAAGTAGAAAGTGTGCGAGTCAGTCAGGCTGTTGTCCAGATGACCCTTAGACATTTTCACCTGCAGCAGTTCTTTTTCATGCTTAAACTGTTTTCCAGTCCAGCTGTTCAAATAATGGAACAAAGTGGATTTCAGTCTGTAAAGAAAGCTGTGCAGGCAGTTCAACAAGTGGGTTCATCACAAATGCAGGATGGAGCCTTCATGTTGAAATCAGAGAGCAGGTTTTCTTCCCCTGCTGCTATCACTAAGCCATTCAGACCTATTAAAACTCAAAGTGATTTGAGTTGTTCCCACTGTATTGTTTTCCACCTAACACAAAGTTAACTTTTTGGATGAATGGATCTAGTATAAATTTAATAACAAACACTGTATGCTAAAAGTAAGCATCGTTAATTATACACTGCTCTGCTTAAAATCAAACTTCATTCATAGGTAGAAACACTGTTCTTTTAGGAAGTCATCTTAGAATTCCTGGGACAACATTCAACCTTTGTATGTCACAGATTTCACTGACTCAATGCACGTTTTTTCTTAATCACCCCCCTCCCCCTCTCAGGCTCTCGCTAAAATGGCAAGGCCAAACCTGTTGAGCTGCTACCAGAAGATTGGCTCTCTGCAGGAGAAACTGCAGCACCTGCGGGAGAGATTTGGTTTCTCCGACGTCACGGGAGTGATCCACAGCGCTCAGATCGACCTGCAGCAGGTACAGCCGCTCTCTCATTGACATTATGAATTCCCAAACTCCCCTAACCTCTAACCTGAGACCTACAGCCATATCTTAACCCTAAAACTGTAGCTTTATCTCACTCCACAGGTGCATCTCAGCAAATTAAAATCAAATCAAAAGGACGATCATAACATGGATTGATGCAGTGAATAAGCACCAACCAAGTATTAGGTGCATTTTTCAGAAGTTGGATATTTCTATATTCTATAATCTTTTTCCGATTGATCTTATTCTAGTATTGAGATATTGGACTTTTCATGAGCCGTAATCATTAAAATTAAAACAAGGGCAATATTTAAATATTTTACTTTACCTGTCATGAAGCTACAACATATAAATTTCATTTTAAAAAAAATCAAATTATGGAAAAAAAAGAACTTTTGCACAATATTCTAGTTTTAAGATGCACCTGTATCCTCCTTCAGCCAAACAGCCGAGCTCCTGTGTGGAGGAATTTGCTGACAAAGTCATTCATCAGCCAACATTTCTGATCATACAATCATTACACTAAAGCTGTTTCCATCTGTCTGCATTATGCTTTTTTTTTGCCTGCTGTCTGGTCTGATCTCATCTTCTGTGTGTGTGTGCGTGTGTTTGTTTCAGCTGATGGATAATGCAGCGTATACGTTCGAGCAGTTGCTATACAAAGCCGTCCAGGACAACCCAGAAAACGCCGCCTCCGCTATAGAGAAGGTTAAACACAGAGTGCTCAAGGTCAGACTTTCATTTGTTAAGAAATAATGTGCTGAAATTAAATGTGTTAAAATTCGAGTAGCTTCATTTGTTTTTAGGGCTTTTAGAGATTTGGCCTCTGTACCTCATAATTATGACTTAACATATTTAAGAGTATTACTATGATTACTGTTTGCATGCATTAGCAGCACAGGCAGTTTAACCCAGTTATGAACAATAAGATTTTCTTTAATTGTGTAACTGAGCTCAGACAACTACAGTATGTGTGAGTCAGAGTAAAAGCAGGAAGGTACCTCTGCACTACACCTGTTTACAGAAGACAAAGTCTTTAGAAAGTCAGACCTTTAAACTTCACTGGGAAGCTTCATATAACTGAGCTGGTGGTTAAACCTTATCATAGCTGAGCTACATAATTATAAAACACCAAACCCAAGACAAAACTAATATAGATGCTCTGACCTTTGGCAATACGCAGCAATACGACTATGACAGCAGCACAGTGAGGAAGAGGATCTTCCTGGAGGCTCTCGTTTCCATCACTCTGCCCTTTATCAAGAAGAACCTGGCCCCTACCTGCAAAACTGTGAGTTGCAAACATGCACAAAGAGCACTTATACAGCTGCGACACGGAAATGTATAAAAACTCTGCTAATTAAAAGGCTACAACTGTGTGTACACAAGCACAGGAATATGCATACAAACGTTTTCAGATTTCTAATCCCTGCACATACATACACACCCACACAATGCATCTCTGCAACCAACAGCAGAGTTGATAAAACACTAAAAGTTCCACACGTTTACAAACCACAGATAGTTTTATATTTGTACACAAAGAGTTTGTGTCTTTAGAAACACACAGGCTCTTAATACCTTTCACAGGTATTTTCCTGTGACAGGGCTTCAGTATCAGTTTTGGCCAAATTCCCTGTGAATACTGTCTCAGTTCCTGATAGTATTTGGTTTTGTATGGGTTGACTAACTCATCTGTGTCTCTGCAGGAGCTTCAGGGTCTTGAACAGTTTATCTACGCCGACTACTCCAACTTCATACACGTTGAGAACGTTTATGAGAGCGTCCTCCTGCAAATTCTGGACAAGGAAGTCACCACAGGTACAATAAAGAGCAGTGATCAGGCCAAACACAAACAAAACACACAGGACGAGTCCTCTAATCCTTTCTGTGTTCTTTGTCCTGCAGTGGTGAAGGAGGCAGCAAACCTGAAGAAACACAACCTGTTCACAGACAACAAAGACCTAGTCAGCCAGTCCAGCCGCTCCAGCCTTTCCTCCCCCTCCCCATCCGTGTCCACTCCAGACAGTCCGGCCATGTCAGCTGCCTCTCCTGTCAAATCTTCCTTTGAGCCTCAGCCCCCCTCTCCCCTTGTGGCCAACTGTCTCAAAAGGATCAGTCAGGTGAAGGAGCTACCTGCAGCCAAAGAAAAAGACCAAACTGTGAAGGCAGAAGAAAATGCACATGTTGAACTTGAGACATCAGCTTTAGCAGACACGACCACTCTGAGCGAGATGCCAGTAGTGAACGTAGCAGCAGCCCCAGAGACTGTGGTCCAAGAGGAAGTGATTTCTGTCAAGACAGAGAAAGCTGAGACAGCTGCTGAGCCTGAGACACAGAGCACAGATGCTCTAAAAGAAGCAGAAATAGTGGTTTCAGAAGTTCCCACAGTTACAGAAAGTATAAAGACAGATGCAGAAGAAGCACAAACAGACATCCCTGTGCCAAGTCCTGATACCACAAATGAAACAGTAACTACTACAACTGGTTCACTGCAAGTAGCCAGCAGTGAAGGAGAGACACAGTGTGAGAGCTCAGAAGTGACGTTAGAGGCACCCCCTAGTGGTGAAGGACCAGC
The DNA here is from genome assembly GCA_032362345.1 of Sandelia bainsii. Lineage (NCBI taxonomy): Eukaryota > Metazoa > Chordata > Actinopteri > Anabantiformes > Anabantidae > Sandelia > Sandelia bainsii. Next base: position 25,502,602 of record JAUMHL010000021.1, on the reverse strand, counting down.
ACTCGCACCTGAAGACATCAGCCTTGACACAGAACCAGTCACGATCTCAGACCCTAATTCTCTGGATGTGTCGGTAGGAAGTGAGTCACCGGTCTCAGATCTGGAGTCCATAGAGGAAGCCAAAGCGATGCAGAGTTGTGAGGACCAAGTCTCAACTGCCTCTGATGTCTTGGAGTATGAGGCTCACGTCAGTACATCACCTATGAGCTTAGATGGCAAAGCCACGGGCGGCACGCCGTCTCCTCAGCCGCAGGTGGAGGCTGTGAGTAGTGATGATGGTGTAAGTGGAGGCACCGAAGCTGGAGCGAGCGTAAACCTGGAGGGTTCAGTGGAGGCAACAGATACCACAACCTCTCAGTCTTCTCTTCCTGCCAAAGAGGAAGCCCTGTCCAGCACTGCATCCCCCCCGCCGGACTGCATCAAGGAGATCCGTGACCTGGTGGTAGAGGTGATTGAAGTGGAGGAGATGGTGCAGCATTACCCCAGCGGAGTTCCAACAGAGGAATAAGGCATCACGACCAGACACAACTGCATTAGAAGGGGCAGAGTATTCTTTCTGTAGGACAAGGACAACATAGTTAATGATATTCTGCTACAGTCTGCTGAGCCAAATTATTACCCAAATATAACGACGGCCACTATTTCTGAAAAGAAACAGGAAACGCAAAGCTTCCGTGAACACATATGCATGAGGTTATAGTAAATTATTTATACAGTCATTTACACAAATTATATCACCTATGTCAGGTGTATAAAACCAACAGATGATTCATCAGAGACTTTGGTGGAATGTTTTTAACACTACAATTATTTTTGCACCAAATTGTTTAAGAAAATCCACATTTAGAACCATTTTATTACAGAATATTGTAAATAAGTTCCTGGAAATGTCGTGAAAGCTGTGGTTGATTCTGAATATTTTTTAAAGAAGTAGTCTAACATTTTTGAACGTTCACTAACACTTTCTGAGAGCGATGTGTGAGCTGGAGTCAGGTTGTGGTTAATATAAATACACCTACCACACCTCTAAAGCTAATCAACGTGTTATTTTATATCTTCACTTGGTTCACAAACAGAAATTTGATTAAAACTACATAATTAATGGAACTATTTTGTGTGGTGGAAGTATTAATATTTAAATAAAAAATAGCAATACCACAGTATAAAAGTCCTTCATTACAAGCTCTGCTTTCACCTGCCTAATTAAAGTATCAAAAGTAAAAGTAGGTATGATTGTATATACAGTATTATAATAACTGGAGCTGTTAAATTTATGTGGTGGAGTAAAAAAGTATTTTAAAAGTACATCAGCCACAACATTAAAACCAGGACAGGTGGAATTAATAGTACATTCACTAACAGTAACTCAAAACTATACTTCAGTACAGTAGCTGTTACAAATGCATCATTATTTAAATTAAAAGACGCAGCTCCCAACTCTTTAAACACAAGTCGCCTTTTTTACTTTTCTATTTGCAAAACAAAATATAACATGTTGGTCAGTGAGCTTTAGTTTTGATAATTAGAACCAAACTGAAGAGGTTGTTTGTTTTATCTGCTTCCAGCTTAGCTCCAGTCTTTATGCTAAGATAAACATGTCATCATTCTAGCTCTGTATTCAGATATTTTCTAAAATATTATTTTATATAGACTTGAGGACCCTATGCATTTGGAACGAGTGAGTTTAAGATTAACTATAACAGATATGTTAATATATTAGGTCAATTCCACTGCCAAATTCATCCTGTATGATAAACTATTTTTGTGATAGTGATTTTTTTTTGCCTACTGAAGGAATTAGTTTGAAATAGAATAACAAAAGTAAAGTAGTAGCTTATTAAAATTACTTCCTGTACCTCCATGTTGCTTCCATGTGCCTTAGATGTCACGATGAAGGAAACCAGCTGCCTCGTGTGGATGCGGTTGCCATAGAGACAGCTCTGAGTCTGAACATTTGTGCTTGAGCATCAACTCCATGAGTGCCTTTTACCTGTAGAAACTATCTCATAGAAACAGCGTTAGTAAAACAGTTTACAGTACGAGTACACGGACGAACATCTGACCATGAACACTGCACCATTTTAATGTTGGTTAATGCAAATATTACTAATAAATGAGAGTCTACAAACAAGCATGCCTTCAAACTGTTTCTCTATGAACTCTCCACTCTCTGGTTTGAATTTTGGGAAACACAAACAGTTTTATTTGCCAATAAACCAAATACAGCAAGATGCTTTGATTATTTATTTATGCTCCACAACAACTTTTAACCAATAACAGATGCACTGTACTGAGAAATATGAAAAACCTGCAAATAATCAAACATCTGTGACAGATCAGACAATAAATATAGTTTGACTACAATAATATTCCTTCTATTCATTTGATATATTGTATCACAGAAGTGTGTCTTATATTTCAGCATGTCAGCAGTGCTCCAGGCACATCAAGAACGAGATAAATAAAAAAAAGATGCAGTAGTGTCTTTAACATTTGCTTATATTTAAAAATACATTTTTCAAGATAAGACAACACAGGCTGTTAACATTTCAACTTAAATTACATTCATATAAATTAAGATAAATGACTCTTAATCCAGTGTTTGGATTTTATACAGTTCACTGTTTTTAGTTAGAGACACTGTTCAAAGGCAGAAAAAAAAAAAAAAGAGATGTCACTTTATCTTAGGGTCCTTTCCTTCTCATTTTCTAAGACATTTCCTAGAAAGAACTATGTAATTTGGTAGTAACAATGCACAATTCCATTCACTAAACTCTGTAATATCATCAAGTATTCGATCTGCCTGGTGATATTCTATATTCTTGTTAACAAACTGCAAACAAAACAGTGCAAACTATCAATGAACATTCTATTAAGACATTCTGTGTGCATCCAAAGCTTGACGCATTTTATTCCTCTGTTCCACAGCTCTATTACTGCCCAAAAACTAATGGCTGAATAACAGTTAGGCACGCTGTTGCACTGACAAACTCACGTTGTTGATGAAAAAAGATGCAACAAGAAAGAACACTGAGGGAAATGTCAGTATCCCGCAGCAGCAGCAAACCCTAACGCACTGAAAGGGTCAGAGGAGAATGATTAATCTATTAATTCATCAAACAAACAAGCTTTCCAAGAATTTAATGCTGCACTAGGTCTGAAATTCAAATTCTGCATGCATCAAATAATTTGGTGCACTATAAAACTCAGTCATACTGTATAAAAGTAAATCTTGTGCATGCATGGTGGGTCACCCAGCTGAATGTGTCTGAATTGGGCCGTGAGGAATATTAACGTAAATGTGACGTTGTTCAGCTCTGCCCATGGAATTTGTTGACAAGAAAAATAGAAAATATCACCAGACTTAGTTTTCAAAGCACAAACTTTCGCTGTTTTTTTTTTTCTAAAATAATGTTTGTGCATCATCACAGTGGGGAGACTGTGGTAAAAAGAAACATTCAGTAGTGCTAAATCAACAGATGTCAGTTAAGCTTTGTTACACAGGTGGAGTCAACATGACAAAGATTGACCTCAATATACTGTATAAGGTTTAACATTTGTGGGAAAAATAACACGCTGGTGTGTTGATTCTGGAAAAGGCAGCTAAGACTGTAATTCTTCACAGTAAGTAGAGCACAGACAAAACATGGAAAAGAAACATGTTGATAATAAGCCTCTACAGTAACACACAGGATATCAGGGAGATGACTGCATCTCAGCAGTGACTGTGTTGTGTTGTGTTGTGTTGTGTGTGTGTGTGTGTAAGAAGTTCCAGATTTACCAAGGGGCAGTGGTGTAGTTGTAGAAGAACTGTTCATCAGGGTGGAAGCCGTAGGCACTAACGGGTCGGTCTGATTGGACAAAATGATCCGATGCACTGAGTAGACACAAAAAGAGAGATGGAAAAATATTTCAATCTGATTCAGCAAGACAGAATTATCACATAAGGAGGATTCATGAACAACTTTAAGTTGACCATTACCCCCACTGGTCATGGTGACCACCACTTCAATATAAAGCAAAAACTATTAATCAGCAATAAAATCACTAACAACTCAGTTTGTTTGTTTGGCACAAGTCAAGATTTGCTACTTGACATGATTGTGCCTTTGGACTGCTAGTTGCACAAATCAGGTTCTTTTAGACTACATGAAATATCTCTAGACTAATCGATAATGAAAATAATTGTCAGTTGCAGCTGTGCCTCATTATTTTAAACGATCTCTGCTACTGTTACAACAATATAAAAAATACAGACTCTTAAATTTAAACGCTTGACGTGACTATGAAAAGTATTAAAAGTTGGACACAAAGTTTGTCTATGAAACAGTTTAATTTATTGAGACATGTTACAAATAAGCTGAGGTTACATGATGTTTACTTAAGGCTGTGGTGGCCAATCCTGGTCCAGTGCCCCCACAATGCTTATTTTCTATGTTTCACTGCTCTGGCCACATACAATTAGATGGATCAAATGAGCTTTGTGCTTCCACATAATTAGCAGTTTCCAGAAAATGATCAATAAATCAAAGGTTTGATGATTGACAATAGAATTGACTCAGTGACATGAAAAGATTTCCAATGTGTGGTGGTCAACAGTAGCCAGGGTCAGAGGGTGGTTACTGGTGCCCATGGCCAGTGACCACCCTTGGGATTAACTGTCGACTTAAAGTGGTAAAACCACAATGGAAAAACACTCCAACACACCACAAGTAGGGCTCCCTGATTCAAGATATACCAGTACAGCAGTGAATGTAGTGGAGTAAGAACAACAGTACAGGTAGAAGTATCCTACAATGGTGGTGGTTGTTCAGGCTGTTTTATTCCTGGTGTGAAATCTTAATGTTGCTAAAGCCCTGTGATATTTTAGACAGCAGTGTTTTCCAGTGTTTTTGTGTTTGCCCCTTTCCTGTGTAAACATGATGAACGCACAAATTCAAGTCAGTTCCAGTTTGTTGTGGAAGAAATTAACCAGAGACTAAAACCACAACAGTGGGGGCTGTTGGAGCAGTTCATGGAGTCTGAATCACATACAGAATCACAACTATTACATATGGCTGGCATGACTTAGGAGAAAAAGTTCAGGTTCATCATTCATCAGGGACATACTTAAATATATAACACACCACTAGGTGGAGCTCTGACACCAGACATCTCTCAGGGAAATCCCCAACCCCACTCCGTCACTGTACTGGACAAAAAATAGGCCCATAAAAAGTTAATGTAATATTCATCTGCCCTGATGCAGGTGTTGGACATCCACAATGCGCCTCAGTTACAGACTGCTAATGGCTGGAGGGGTAAACAGCAGTGCGGCCAAGCCGTAAAAACACAACAGCGTGACGAGGGCGGAGGGCTGACGGCCAAACCTGGAGGACCTGGCTGCCCTCCGCTTGGCAACAGAGGCCTGTTGAGGGGGATGATAAAAGACCCGTACCTACACCGTATAAATCAGTACCCATGGGGATGTGGATGCAGAGGGTGGGGGCTGATTTCAAGCTCCATCTTCTGACCAGCTGCTTGGAGTTGGTGTCTGGTTTTGGGGTCACAGTGACAGGCTCAACTGCCATGTCAGGATGGTGCTGTTGATGGATAAACTGGGCTCTGATGGATGACGCATATCTCACACGTCGGGAGTGTTCTGCTGCCCCGCCCCTCACCCTCTCCCAGCCTTCTAAAATATGAGCTGTTTGCTTTGCCCCTGCAAGTGCCTATAATGACGTGTTGTTTTTAGCCAAATCACTTCCAGCGATCACTTACACAGCTTGCAGCATATCCCCAATCCCCCCCTGCCTCATCTCCTACTTGTCTCTGTTCTGCCTGTACCCCCTGCTCCACTACTATCTCCTCTCTGGGCAGAAATATGTCTTTCCTCTGCACGCTACGGCTGTCAGGGGGGATTTGAGGGCCAGGCTAAAGGAGGAGGAACACTGGAGCTCTGAGTCACACCATCTGCCTCCGTGCCTGTATGTCTGCCCCCTTTCTCTGGCTGGCTGACTGTTTAGAAACCAGCCTAGTTTCTCAGGACTTGTACAGGACCTATATGAGCAGTGAAGTACAGTCATTGTACTGATACAAGTTTTTAAAGTTTAGAACAGGACTGCTTTTGATGGTGAAAAGACACTTTACAGAGCAGGCACCAAGATCTATTGAGTTCGCGAATTCTTCACTTCTATCACTGTCACCGCTTCTTAGCAATGATGGCTTATTGTACCCAGGGCACCAAGGGCAGTGAACCTGCAGAACCAACTCCTGAATATTTTTATAATTGACATGAAAAAGACAACACCACTCTTTACAGCACTACTACATCATACTTTCTGTTATATTACTGTTCATGTTCTTGCTGAGTATATTGAGTGACTCTGGGTAACTTTTACAGGACGTGTTTGACATCTTTTTGGAGCCCAGCAGGTCTCGAGACCAGAAATGATGGCTGATACTTCTGCCGTCAGCTGTAATATTTCTCATTATGAAACATGCAAATCAACCTGTCTGCCACCGTGTTCACGTTATGTGTTTAGGCGCACATGTTGTGACACGCTGACGAAATGAGGAGGGGTAGCCAGGGGTCATTAAGACAAAGGGGCCCAGTGTTCCCACAAATGCCAGTTTGGCCCCTGAGGAGTGACTGCAGGAGGTGGCGGGCTAAGAAAGCGGGGACACGTCCCGTCCCACAGAGAACATTCCTCGGTAGTGAACAGGAAAGGGAATCAAGCCTTTTTCCTCCTTGGGTGTGACCCTTCGCCCCCTGCGTCTGTCTCTTCCAGGGCCCCGGCCAGGCCCCACTTTGATCTCTCCTTGCCGTGACTGCTCAGGTTACAGCTAACCAACACACCAGCACTGGTGAAGAAACTGTTCTCCCTTCCACTCTGTATCGCCACCTGATTACACACCCTCTCTTCCTCTATTTCTGCATCACTTCTCTTTCTGGCTCCTCAACACATCCTGACAGCCTCTCAAAGTGCTCATTGATTCTCCTGTTAGTCCGTTTGTGTTTACAGTCCTTCACCCACACACTGTCATGGCTCTTTCTACTGGATACCTTTACCTGCCTACATCACTTCTGTGAAATCTGTCCCTTTTTAAAGCAATATGTCACATTTTTACATTTTGATAGCAGCTTTTAAATCATTTTGGTTTTGATACACCTACTTGTAAAAAAGCAAATGGCATCTCTGTAACAACTACAGTGGGGCAGAACCTTCATCTAGCTATAAGATAAAGCTGGCTCAGTAATTACAGCTCAACAATATGGCAGAAAACGGCTGGAATCAAGACGCTCCTGATAAGGTATCACCTGACTGTCACTGAACTCTATCACAGCATCAACCCGTGTCGACAGAGATTTAGTCACTAGCTAAACATCTCGGGGTTATCAAAGGTACTAAACTTTCTAAATAACACACTAGGACAATGTAACTGAATCAGAACTGTGCTCCTGCATTGGTTGCTGTATAGTTATGTTGTTTAGCTTGTCACCCAAGTTTAACTTTGTCAATGTAATCCAGGTTTTCCTGATGCTTTTGCTGCTGGTTCAGTTAACAGCTGGAGCTTGAAAACAAATGCACATGTATCACTGTCCATAACGACAGCGGTTTGAAAGTGAATTATACTGCAGGGGAAGCCACATAGCCTAAATACCAAATCTTGCATATTGGGGCTTTATATGTTACTGTTACAGAACCTGACCCACACTTGAATTATTGGCCCATTACAAAATCAGCATTAGATTTTTAAAAATCAAATGTTATCAGTAATTACTGCACATTTAATTTCATTCGTTTTTGTTTCACAGTTCATAGTTTTTGGTCTTGTTACCATTACCTTGTTACAAATCCTTAAGCAGGACTGCTTAATGGCAATATTGGATTTTTTTCTAATAGACACTTTTAAGTATCTTGATTTGTCATGTATTTATATTACATGATTAAAAAATCCTGATCCTGTCTGTTCTGTTTACTGTACAATAACCAATGTCCCAATTGATTGTCCAAAAGATTACTACTGTCAGTTGTATATTTATTAGATCCACCTAGTTAAATAAATGCAGTCTAACTCAACAGTCCTGCAATAAATCCGATGTTATGAAGATTAATGGTGTCAATATTAAACAGACTAATATAAACAGGGTGGACAAAATAATAGAAACACTTGTTTGTATGATGGAACAGTATCACTAACTATACCTTGCAAAAAGAGGCCCTTCGTCTTGCTAAAGGGTCCTATGATACATAAGGCAATCCTGTATATTCCTTTGTAAAATTGCCTGCAAAGGTCTAAAGGGATCAAACATGACTAATAATTGTTTGGGAAAAGTCCCAACAACTGACAGATTTATATAGTCTTACAGTATACATTGGTTGGTATAAAAGCTCATTGCAATATTCACACAAATGTGATTGCACAGAAAAGTCCACTTTGAAAGGCCCCATTCACACCGTGTTTCACACATAGTTTAAAATAAGAGGCTGAGCTGGCTTTGATTATTATGTTAACCTGGATCACTCGGAGTACAGCGGCCAAATTAAAACAGTCTCACAGACGCCAATTCCCTTGGTGCTGGCGGTATATTTAAACGGTGTCGGTTACAAAGCTGAGAGAAGTGAGGCGAAGTGTGACAGAAAGAGAAAAGAAACAGAGCTAAAACGGACAATAAAGCAATGAGTGAAGGGAACACAGATTGGGATTTCTCTCTCTGGCTCTTTCGAAGTCGCTGTCCTCTCATTGGACTGACTGTCATGGATTCAGTCACAATCAGCCTCTCAACAGCTGCCAAGCTAAACAGTACTGCTGGTGAGGGGGGAGGAAAAAAAAAAGATCTATTGACACAAGCTTTATCGCATGCAAGTAGAGGTTTGATAATAAATAAGACAAATTACTCACAATAAACTCTCTATTTCCTCAACTATTCATCATCTCAGCAGCATATTGAATTAGCTGCTACTCAATATTGGGAATAAAAATGGATGCAGAAGAAACTCAAAGTCCGTTTTAGTGATAACAGGGCTGATTTTTAATTCCCAGGCTTCAGTTTCACATTTCACAGTGGAATGTCGGCCGTGTATTGGGACTGTAGTTGATATATTGGAGCCACTGAGGAATGAGAGAGAGAGAGAAACAAGAACATGGAGACAGTGAGACAGCAGAGAGTGTTTTTTCTCAAAGCTGGAGTATTGCTGTTGAGGGTGGAGCAATGCCTTTTGGGATTGGTGAGGGCTGTTGACTCAGGCCTGGCCTGGTTCAATAACACAGATCTCAGCGAATAGTGATTCAGAATAACAATAAATGGAGGGCAGCGATGGCTGGTGGACGAGCCGACTGAGACACTGAGAGCTGAAGGTAAACACTCACAGTTTAGCGTTTCCTCTCTGACACAGTCAGTGTTTCTGGACAAAGACAACCTGCCCTCCTGACAGCCTCCTCCACATACTACATTTACAATCATGTTGCAGACATAGAGGGATCATTTTGGCTGTGTATGTACCGTTTGCTTGATTGGGTTGGGTTGGGTTTAGATAGCCGTTTTGGATTTGGTCCCAGATTCAAAAAGCTCATTGGATAACAAATGTCTAATTAATTGGTTTTAATCCAGAAGCCATTTGACTTGTGAATAGCCAAAATAAAAGCCTACTTGGTGTATAAACTGAAACTCAACATCAACATAATTTGCTGTAGAGGTGTAACTCTTTCCCTTTCCCTTTTAAATTTAACACTACTTTTACTTGTTTTCAATGTTTTGAACTGATCATTAGAGGATTTTCTTTTCAATACAATTACTGAGATAATTTTTTTTATAAGTAAAGAGCAATGAACAAAACATTATTAACTAGTGGCTTCTTATTTTTAGTCATTGTGGCTGGCGGCCGCATGTTTTTTAGCTGTAGCTAACGAATGTTAGAAGCTAAATATGTAACAAAGCCACAAAGCCAAAATTAAATCTGGCTGGTGTCTGGCAGAGTACAGAACAGAGTTACATAACAATAACCAAAGACTGATTGTTAAAGAAATAAGCATCTAACACGTTGTTTGTCACTTAATAGCAGGGGTTTGGAGATCTGCTTAAATGCAGTGAAGGCAGCAGAAAGCATTATACTGAACAGCTATTACTGAAGGCAGCCAGCAAAAGCCAAGTGTATGTTTATTCATCTCTATTATCTACAACCTACTACCATGTGGTTGGAGTAGTGGAATCTCACCGTCAACAATCAGATTTTCAGCTTGTTGGCTGTGAATCAGCACCTCTAGTAATTGGATGAAATGGCTTGTGAGAAATAAAATGTGCAAAAGTTAGCAGGTACAGCTGTTACTTTAATCTGCCAGATACTTATTTAATCAACATTTCATACTTTCTTTTGCTCTTTCCATTTTCAGGTTGTGAATTCATTTTAAACTGTAGTGTTTCAGTCGTCTCAGTCATCGTTAATTACACATTGGAAAGCTAAAGCTAAAACCTAAGCTAAAAAGAAGCGATTACCGATTTGACAGCATTGATAAAAAGCATCATCCCCAGTACAGGAGAAGGTGAAGTCAGAGCTCACTACCTGCTCATGTATCCAGTCTGTGCCAGCTCTCCGCTGTGGAAGTCAGCGTAGAACTCAGGACTGATGGCAGTATCTACTGAGATGATCCCATCTGTACAAACAAAACCAAACATAAACTATGAGATCTAAGCTCGAGCCAATGTAAAGAATTTACATCCACCAACCCTGTTCTGCAATGTGAAACTTTTACCAGTTGACCTGCCACATTTTCTCATTTCCTTCTTGTGTGAGCTGAAAAGCGTTGATCAGCCACACCTAGGTTACACCTATCCGTGTCTTTAAAGCCCCAGTACCTGCACTGTAGAACAGGTCAGGTCTCTCCAGGATGTCTCGGGTCCCAATGAAAGGCTCTCCATCATCTTCATACAGGAAGGACTCTCCTGCTTCGTCCATCTGACGATTCTCCACCATCTCCAGCCACTGAGCGTTGTACCAGCGGAACTTCTCAGTCTGGATCTTTTTCCCCCACTCCTCGTCATATTCCTGGAGCGGAGAGGAGAAAAGAGGGGGTTGGGCGAAGAGAGCAGCAGCAGGTAACATTAACGTCCAGTTTAAATGACACACACCTACTGACCGACACGTTGGAGGCTGGAATCAAACCACTATTCTCTATTTTTACTCATAAATATTTGGTCTTTAGTAAAGAGTGACAACAGGACATTTTCATGAAGTAGCAGAAGAAGGTCCTAATGCCATGTCAGGTGTATTGTGTAAATCACTTCAATCATCCTTCACTGCACCTTCAATACACCAACATTTACACCTCACACGGGGCTGACTGTTGTTACACTAAGTGGCCAATCAGCACAGATGATACAAGCAAAATAAACCATCAAGGTTCATTTAAAGATACATGTAGATTTTCTGTCCTTACTGCATTGTGCCATACATTTTGATCTCTAGAAATTTCAGACAATCCTGATGAAAACTGGTTCTGTCCATGTGCTGCAGACACAAACTTCATATACTGACATTACAAATGACTTTTATATGACGTGATAACAGATGTTAGGATAAACTGCTTGATAAGCTGGTAATTTGAGTATATGTACAGTCATCAGTAAGTAAGAAAAAGACATTTTTAGTGGTGATGGATAGCAGTCCATTAAGAATAAAAAGGAGGCATCTGGTTTGGCAGTATGAAATGTTCTGTGTGGCTGAAGAAAACTTCTCCCTTTCTGCTAACAGAAAGTACTGATCCATCTTAGCAGGAAAGCACAGAGCTTCCAGTGTTTGTAAAAGAAACAGAATAGTGGAATACTGTGACAGGAAGACTTAGAGAAGACGGGAACTATGCGTGCAGGTCTGTGTATGCACGCCTCCATCCTCTTCACCACAGCCAATAAAAACCTCTGCCTGGTTGGCTCAGTCGCTCGCTCGCTGGAAGACGACCACAGAGTTGCTTTCTTTTCTCTGCAGGGGCTAAAGGACGAATGATAAAGGTGGCCTTTAAAGCTGTGGCACCCTGGCCCAAAAGATTAATCATTCAGATGCAAAGCAGAGCCCTGCGGGTCCTGACAACCACCCGGGGCCCCAGGCTGAAATGGGCCCATTGACAGTCAGAGAGAAACCTCCACCCTCCTACCACCTCACGCACTGGTGTAGCAGTGACACATTTTATCACCAAACCAATTCATCAGCAGCTGAAACAGCTTCACGACTCAGGGTTTGACTGAATTAGTTTAATATTACCAATCAGTTATAAGCAGCTGAGCTCATGACGGACTAAGCTCATCACCACAGAGAAGAGGAAGTTTATAACAGTCGTGAGCACTTTTCAACATATTCCTCTGGAAAAATGGTCTGGAAATAAGAATATCACTGTGAATTAGGCCCCGGTCCCACTTGGAGGACCTAAAAAGGTTCTTGTAAAGCCACGTGTGTGTTTGTACATGAGCAGGGCCACAATGATCAAAGGCGAACATTTCAGGACTGCAGTTATGGCGTGTGCTGCCAAAAGGATCCCGCGCAGCCTAGGAGTAATGATTGTGTGTGTTTGTGTCCACAGCTCTGCTTTCTCTCCCACTCTGCTGTCCAGCTGCTGACACATTCCAGAGCTCACCGGCTGCCTTTCATGTGGTTCACAGCTTAATAGGTCTCACTGATAATTTCAATGAAACACTTCCTTTGCCCTGCTACTCTGCCTGGTTATAATCTACAGCTAATTACACTGATCTGAGATCTGGCAGCGATCACACACTGACTGGGAGCTGACCACACCTGTCAGTCACAGGGTGATTCAGGAATTCATTGGTTGGTTAATCGCTGATGTCAAATTTGACTGGAGTCGATCAAGAGAAGGTGAAGGTGTTTTTGACTATGACAGGATCCTGTTAGAGCTGAAACGCATCTGCAGTGAAGGCCAAACCTTTCATGTTTGTACAGACATGAAAAATTAGCTGTATAAGAATAATGGAGGAATTACTGACTTTTAACATGATGATAACTGAATGAAAACACATATTTATCTGTTTGGGCTCACCAAGGACCTCTAGTTACATCTGTTTAAGTTCATGACTTTAAAGTAGTTTCTAACTTATTATTTTTGTCTATTCTCACTGTTCAAAAATTTTATTACATTCTATCTTTACATAGTTTCTTTAAAGCTCTTTCAGTTACATTTTAAAGTTGACATACAAATACAGTTCTGCAACGGACAGAGTGACACAAATGAGGGCAAATAGGGGGCAGCAGGTTAATTCAACCATGCTTCTATCAGCACATAAAACCAAAAAGTATGAATTATTGTGTTTTGAGCAAATAACTCTTTTAATACTATAGACTACAGACATTTAAAATATTGATTAGTTCAGAACTCTTAAATGAGCAGCAGGTTTATTCCTACAGCTGGCTATTGTGTGAAGAGTTAAATAAATATACTGTAAATCAGGAAATAAATTCTACAGCTGAAGCGGTTTTCAAATGACAGTGGTGAAGTGTTGCTCATGAGGGTGTCTGCATACTCACAGCGATGATGTCCAGCGTGTTGTCACAGACTTTGCGGATCTCTGCGTTGTTATCGTGCATCAGGTCAATGAGGTAGGCAGGGGCCTCTTTGATTAGGATTCAAGGAAAAAAAAACTATTCATCCTCTCTGGGACACTTTGATGTTGAATCAATCTTTTGCCTATCAATCAATAGGAAGTGGGGGAGATGGGAATGTGCGTCGACTGTCATTAAAGCCAGAGTCAAGAGAATGGTGCCCTGTGGCTGAAGGAACAACTTTATATTATCCACTGTGAATCAAAACCCTTTTCTGCTCTTCCTCTCATAGCCGTGCTTAGGAATTCCTTTAATATTCTTCACACATCAATCAGGACGTGACAGCAGAGAACACATTTGTAATTTGAGAGAAGCCGCCACAGACCACAACTGAGTACAACTACAGGCAGCTTATACACTGTATATCCAGAGGGTTTAAAAAAGAAAAAGCTAAATCACGGGGTTAGAAAGTTGCCATGAAGGTGCAGATGGGAGTAGTGATGAGACATCCTGGGCAGCAGTAGGAGTTACCATAGCAACATGCAATTCAGTTCAAAAACAGTATTTCTGGAGTGCACCTCAGTGCACTGTAGAGGAAGTTTCACCACAACTGAGCTGAAAGCTACTCGTGAACATTCTTTTGACATCTCCTGTCTCTCAAACTGTATCTGTGAAATGCTTAAAATGCTTCAGAAATGAGTTAAAGGATACGTGTGTCTTTGATGATAACGTCTCTTGTAGCTTTGTGGAAAACCATCTGGTAGAAGACGTAGACAATCTGACACACAAACTCATCGTCCTCCTGTTGGGCTGAGATGGAAACAGGTCCAAAGAATAAAATGTGGATTACATCGTTATTTGGCCCTGAGGGGTTCAGCCTGGGTGGAGCTCAGGTGAGTGGGAACCCTTTGATAAAGCTCATCCAGCATCACAGAATACTTAACCATGACAACTACACTGATTCCAATGTATCCAATCCAATGATGGATGAACTAATTAACCTTTCAAATGATCACAATGCACATGCAACATACAAAGTAAAACGTTGCTCAGGAGATAACAAACATTTAATATCTTCTTTTCTATTTTCAAGTCATTACTATTAGCAAAAGACCATTAAGTTGAAATTGAGTCATGTATGATCAGCCACAAACTAGACTAATGTTTGCTTCCTAAGCACAAAACCTTATAAAATACCAAAGCACGGGGAATGGTTCTTACCATTGAGCAGCTCAATGAGAGCAGGAATAATGCCAGACTTGGCCAGCATGGCTGCACACGAGTCATCCATGGACACGGTGCCGATCATTATCACCGCCTCCAGAATGAGGTCATCCTCAGCTGAGCCTGGCATCAGGGAACAGTACAAGTTGAGTGAATGACTGCGCTGGAGAAGAAAACTGTGAATGCATGCTAGAAAACTACAAATCAGAAAAAATAAGGATCTAAAAATTAGATCAGATGACAGAATCCACTGAGAATCAAAAATAATTACAGATAGTCAGCAAGAAATGCCAGGTCATGTGTATGTGTGTGCATTTCTTGATTAATGTTTCACTTAAGTCATAGTTTTGTCAATTTTAGACCAATGTTTGGCAAAGTTTTTGATTGGCTTCTTGTCTTTAGAAATGTTTCAGGAAATACAGGTTTCTCAGAAAAACACATGTACAGGTATGCTTTTCAAAATAAAGTATCAAAAACGTGTAAGAGAACACTCAAATCCGAGAGACAAACTGGATGCTGAGGTACACAGCATACAGAATTAATAAGCAGCACATAATGTGTCCTGCACTTTCCTGCACAAACAATAAGACATTTTTTAATGTTTGATCTTTTTCATAATTGGTGGTTTTCTCTATGCTCCCTTTTGTTTTATCTATTGTGAAAATGGCAGAGTCCAAAGGAAATAACTCAGCAGGATGAATACATGTGCTAGAATATAAGAATATAGTAACACACAGTAAATGTTATATGTAGTGTTGTAAACTCAAGACACATTATCCCTTGAGTCATTTTTCACCGTTTATTCCAGGCACTGCCAACCAAATACCATTAAAATATTTTGCTGGACTTTCAATTCTGCTGCGATAAAGAGAAAAAAGGAAGAGCCAGAGGTGACGAGGTCAGTAGTCATTAATGGTATAGATAAAGTTCAGACCCTACTGAGTGTTCTCTGTCCTCACATCATCCATGTCTACTGACAAGTCACTGATAACTTGATTTAGGAAAAGGAAAGGTGAAAAAAGGGCATGGGAGAGACCAGACCTTTATATTTCAAAGCGGATTTTGGCAGGGGTATCCTGCATGTCTGTAACAGATTCTTTCCCCTTCAGTAATTCACTGAGTTTAAAAGATATTTTAAAAGCATTTTGACCATAAAACTCTACATGTAAACACACAATCAGTGTTTCACAAACACCTGGTTTGAGTCTGTCCTTCAAGTATGGCACCAGGTTGTACTCCTTGAGCACCAGCGCCCAGTCCAGGTCAGGGATCGTCAGGTTGGCCAATGTGCCGAGACACTCGATCACAAACTCCTCAGCCTCCTCTTTACTGATCTGAGCTGCCAGGTCTCCAACATGGTCCTAACAGACAGAGGAAAATGTAAGTGGATTTTTATGGCACACTACTATGACTCACTGATTTCAGCAACAGGTACGTTGTAAAATTCATAAAGGAGTTTATCAAATTACAACACATGAAAAGCTGTGACAAGTTATGTTCTGGAAAGAGACTTGGCTTTTAGATTCCAACTGGACTGGTCTTGGTACTAACCAGGAAGAGGCTTTTAGTGTGTCCATTGTGCTGAGAAAGGTTCCTGATCATCTTCATCACCAGAACATCCTTCAGTTTCACGGCACGTTTCATCAGCATCTTTAGACCAGTACCTAAAGCAACAGAGGGGAAAGAAACAAAGAGGAAAGTTAATTTTAGAAGTGAAAAACATAAGGGAGGTTAAAATGTCTATGTCCATATATACACTACTCACAAAAAGTTAGGGATATTCGGCTTTCGGGTGAAATTTCAGGATGAACTTAAAATGCACTATAA
>JAUMHL010000021.1:25463031-25485925 GCA_032362345.1 Sandelia bainsii | reverse complement strand
TGTGAACTTTTTACGTTTTCCATAAATTTCACCCGAAAGCCAAATATCCCTAACTTTTTGTGAGTAGTGTATGTTCATCCTTTCTTGTACCTTCACAGACGACCTGGGCATTATTCTTGTTAGCAGCCAGGTTGATGATGAGTGAGATAAGCTCAACGTCCATCTTCTCGTCTCCACAGTCAAACACCATCTTCATAAGCTGTCAGAGGTTCCAGAGGTCAGTTAACCAGTCCATTCATCACTGAGATTGAAGCTAACATACCATATAATACACATCCTGTAAGTAGTCATCTGTTCATCATATCAGTGTGTTTCTGTAAAGTGCTGTGGGACTGCTTTGTTTGTTTTTCTGTTTGTTGGACTCAAACTCGGAGTGAATCAGTCTCTTGATGACAAAGCTTGAAGAGTAAACCCGTACTCGTGTGACCAATGTGTCATGTTGATGAATCTTTTGGTCTACCACATCTGCTCTTTTGCCGTAGTGAGCTAAAAAGTAACAGAAGGTAATGAGTAAGCCAAAGAGAGGCAACATTTATTCATACTGGGTATATTTGTGTTTCTAGTTGTAATTGGTCATTTTAAAAAAACCACAGATTTAAAATGAGCATCCCTACAATCCTGTAACCTCCAATGTTAAAGCCAGTCAGCAGCGTTTGAGAACAAGAAGCAGAGTGAAGAAAGAAAATTATCAAAAGTGTGACTTTGACTTAAAAAGAGAAAAACAGCGACAGATAAAGCAAAGTCGAGCTTCATTCCCTAACCTCCCCCCTCCCTCTGTCTATCCATCTCCCCTGCGCTGATTTAACATTAAACAGGAAAAGCTTTGAGCTCGGGGGGGTGGCGCACTGCTTCCCTGTGAGGAGTCAGGAATCAGAGAGAGTGAGAGAAAGGTTGGCCCAGGCCTGGGTTAGGTATCACATACCAGAGGCCCTGGACCCCAAATCAGCCCCGTCTAGACTCTCTGGCACCTGCCTCAGCTTATTTACCACAGACAGCCACCGGAGGCCCTGTTAGGGCCGTAGTGCCATGCTGCAGTCTGACCAACACAGCCACCTTCACCTCTGTAACCACTCCTCCCTCACTCATGACATCCCTGCTCTGGAAACTCCACATCCAGCACCAAATGGTGACCCCATTAAAAGTTGGAAAAGAGGGAAGGGGCAGGTCAGTCACAAGCCTGGGAAAGTGATAAAAGAGAGAGGTCTCAACAGTAAAAATAGGTGATTAGCAAATAGGTGAGAGGGGATAAAAGAAGGAAAAATGGAGTGAAGCAGTTTGTTAGGATGTATTTTTACAAACGGGACAAATGAGGGGACATGGAGAAGAGGAAAATAGGTTTTATAGCAGGCTGACGATGACATTGAATAAAAAATGAACCCTGAGAGAGACTGCTGAAGTGTTAAATCATCCGCACACTACCACATACCAGAAAAACAGTTAAACTTCTTCTAGACAAAAACAACTAAATGTTCATCACAGCACACAAACATCTGGTGAGCAGCTGGTTAAAACTATTCTCTCTTGTGCTGCATCATCACCTATACTTTAGTACAAACTCTTCAGATATAGGTTTTTTGTTTTGATCAATGGTAACTACAGCCTCACACAATCACAGAGCGGCAGCAGAAAGTTACATCATACGGCCACTCAGCCTGTGACCATGATTTAGCAGGTATATACATTTTCTAAGCTTTGTTTTCCTTTTTGATATTAAAACAGATGGCCAGTGTTTCCATGATTATGGACTAAGAGTGTGGACTTACTCTGAGCAAGCGATATAGTGAGCAGGCCTCAGGGCAAGGTCAGAGATCACATCCTGGTCATGCTGCTAGCCAGCATCTTTTCTACTGCAGGAGACCCTGAGGTGCAGATCTGCTGCTGACGTGACCTTCTGAACAAACAGCTTACTCCCCTGACCACATGTGGTTAGCATTTACACCCAATCTCAACAAACAAATACAACGCACATTTAGCTAATCGGTAATGTTGAGAGGAGCGAGTGACCAGGTCAACTCAATCAAGAGGGACGGAGGGAGAACAAAATGCACCAAATAATGTTACGATTTATAGCTAAAATACATCTCCCTGAGGGGGTCTGAGCTTCCATGGAAAACTTAATTGTTATGATCACAAGAATTTTATTTGTGAACATAATTCAATTCAACTTTATTTGTATAGCGCCAAATCACAACATAAGTCATCTCAAGGCACTTTACGGTGTAAGGTTTTAAGACCTTACACAAAATATATATATATATACAGAATATCTGTAGAAAACCCAACAATCCCACTCGAGCAAGCGCTAGGCAACAGTGGAGAGGAAAAACTCCCTTAACCATTTTTGTGCTACTATGTGAAAGACACAAAGGCAGAAATCGTGCAAGGATGTTTTCAGGACTCTGTAAAGAAAAAAACAAAAAACACTTTCATTCGTCATTACAGCAAGGGTGAAGACTAAGCAGCCGTCCTCTGGTGGTGCGCATTTCCCCCTCTCACTTTTTTTCATCTATTAATTCCCGGGTGCTGTTAGCTGCTGATGCCAGTGTGTCTTGGTCTACTGGCGGCGTACATTGGCCAGTCTTACCTGCGGTATGCAGTCTGTGTCGGCAAACATGGGCTTGAATCTGTCGTCCATGCTGATGTGGTACAGAATGCACATGCTGAGCTGTCTCTGGCCCTCGTCAGCTGTAACATAAACAGAGGAGGAGGAAAGTCAATGGATGAATAAATGATTGTGTCGTAATGCTCTCTGAGATGCCAATGACCACATCTAGGAGAGCGGAGTGTTTGAGAATATTAATGGGCTGAATGGCCTTTTTAACAGTGATTCCTGTGGAGGTCAGTTGGCATTCAGAGCAGAATCAAAACCAGTTGACTACAGTTTCTCAGCCTGTCATGTGTCTTGGGCAGCTTAGCAGAGAAAAAAAAATAAAAAAAATAAAGTTAAATATGGAATTGAACCAGGATACTGGATATAAAATACATTTTATCACTTACTTACTAGTCTTTAAGATTTCTGCTTCCACACTAATACAGTGGAAATGAATGGAATTTAGTTTGTGATGCTGAGTGCACTGATGCCCATGAAGTACTGTATTCAATGAGCCCCTCTGTTGAACATGTTCCAAACACTTTTTTGATGAAATCGCAGAGTATATACACCGTCCTGTGTATGTACTGTACATCCCAAATACTCAACATTAGGTAACACACAGCTATTTCCTGCTGTTTGTTTGCCTTAAAAAAAACCAACTATGATTTATTTAAAGATTTATGTCTTTAGTAGGAACCAGTGGCCTCGGGGCCAAGAGCCACAGACAGGGTAGGAAAGTCAGAATGTTCTGAGAGAGGGACTAATACGTTCCTGGTTTAGGACCAAGACGATGGATTTATTGACAACGACAACAACAGATAATAATTATCATTAAAAAAAAAAGAAGAAAAAAAAAAGAAATATTCTGGATAATCCAGAGTAACAACATTGTTCAAGAAAAGACACATTCAAGTTGAATTTAATAAGCTACACTGGTTAATATTTTGTGTCTTTTGCATATAATCATTTGATTTATATTTAACATTAAAATATTGATTAATGCAACTTTTACTGTTTTTATTGTTATGAGTTTCACAAATTCACTAAATTCCCTTCATCTCCACTGTATTGTGATAAAGATGGATATTTTGAAGACAGATATATGAAAACTTGAACAAAAAAATATAACTATCTGGATGAATTAAGACTGATAATAATAAGAAAATATTTTGTGTGATTTGAGGCCAATAGACGCTTTAAGATTTGTCCAATAAAATGAGCACACTGCCTGTCAATCCACTATTGAGAGCTTATCAGGTCTCAGCAGCAGCATAAACAAGATAAAGACAAAATGGATTGAGTGTTAGACTGTCAGTGAGCCCGGGACCTTTATGAGATTGACCTCTGGCCACCACTGGGGGACTGGAGGCCTGGAGGAGGAGCAAGCCAGGGAGAAATAATAGAGTTCAGACTACAGCGTGACTCGGGGACTTTTCATTAAGTGAAGTGTCAAGAGAGACACTCTTCACTAGACCAGAACCACTGACAGACCTCCTGTAATGCCAACCGGTCTCCAAAGCTCCAACACGGTCCAGTTAAAACTGGTCCCAGCCATGTTCGGTCACTGGTCATAAGGGGAACCTTATCACTGAGTATTAGATCCAGATGTGCTCAGTGAACCCCTGGAATCACATAAGGGAGAAAGGGCCAAGGAGAGACAGCTTCTTGCTTTAATTGGGAAAACAGGAGGAAGCATCAATTTTACTGCCTTTAATAAGGTAAAGCTACGCTGCTCGCGTAGCCAGCGACTGGCATGAACATGTGCTTCTCATTAGCGATCCTTTACCTCAACAAGTACCTTAAAATGCACATGAAAAACAACGAAGCACATGCACACACGCAATGGGAGGCAATAAGCTCCTCCAGAGCTGCAGAACTCCCTCGCTATGCTGGTAGAAACATGGAGGATCCTTTATGGGCAAAGAGAGATCCCATTAAATGTTCAAAACACTAGTAGGGTTGGGGCAACAGGGGGAAAAAAAAAGGTGAGGGGGAACTGTTAAGAATTAACTAGACTATTCAGGGGCAGTTAGTGGGAGAGCTAAACTCCAATTACACCCCAGCCTGACTTAAAACCACCTAACCTTCGTAAAATTACACCCGCGCACATTAAGAGCCGTCTGGGCTTGGTTTGTGGACAGTGCTGCTACATTGTTATTGCATTTTCTGGATACATAAGCAAGCTGGGTTTGGTCTTCACAGACATCACACACCACATAACAGGGCAAATACTTTTAAAATGGTTGCCACCCCACTCAAGTCTCCTAATTTGTCTTCACACTGTAATTTGTCTTTGCAACATGCTGCATTACAGAACAGAAAATGTGGTGAGTGGCAACATTGGCAAAAATCTATTTAATCAACTCATGGACTTTTTATGTAGTCAATAAAACGTCAGAAAAAGTGTAAAATGCTCATCACAGTTTCCCAAGGTGATGTCATCAAATTAGTCATTTTGTCCAGACCTAAATATATTAACAAAAACAGGCACAAAGTATGGAACCCTGACATAATTTGTCTTTTGACTTTTCTAATGAAGCAATATTTAGTAATATTCTCTAAAGCCATGTGAAAGTAGAAAGCAGAAGTTGAGTTTAAGGTCGCAGTCTGTGATTGGCTAACAACTCCAAGGTGACAGCTTCACCAGGATTTATTCACCTTCCAAACTGCAAGTTAGATAGGATAACGTCAGAAACCCTCCACCCACACCCTTCCGAAGTCGTGACCATTTTTGTAACTTTCCGAAACAGATGATGTGACCTTCCCCTCCACCTCGCTCAGTGATTAACCAGCTGGGTGGAGGTGAGAAAGAAGCCAGGGTATGAACTTCTCTTCACTTTCTTGTGGACTGTTAGAAAAAACAGCGGGTTGATCACTTGACCTGTGGCTGTTCAGAACAACTATAAACTTTATTTCCAAAGTGTCTGGACTTTGGATATCCTAAGATGTGACATAAAACAAAGAGAAGCAGCACTGAAAATTTTTTTTGTTTGATAAATACTTAATAATCTGATTTTCAAAATTTGTACTTATGTTTGTACGTTTTGGTGAGCAGCAAATTGACAAACTGCACATTAGATGTAATCCTGAACTGAAAAAATGAAAATGCAGCTGAAAAAGCAGAATATGCTATTTTCTATAGAGTTCAGGTGCTGGTGGGATGGATCAAGTGGGAGGTGATGGTGCCAAATGGAGGCTCCCTCTCCACTTTCATCTTATCATCAGAGGTCGTGACCTAAGGCCAAGTCTGGATAGAGAGAGTGGAAGCTGACAGAGCAGCCTCCTCCCTGTCCTCTCTGTAGAGATAAGAGCAGAGTGCTCATGCAGAGTGTGTCAGTTCAAAAGAGGACAGCTGGCAGCGAGAGCGGATGATTAATGGCACCTCAGCTCTCATACAGAGAGAATTACACACAGATGCAAATACACAAATACAGGCAAACTCAACAGTGTCAAAACTGTGAGCAAGCGTGATATTTCAGTGTTAACTTATATTATGTGTGTACCTCACTTCCTGTATGAGCAACCCCCACCACTCACTTCTCAAAAAAACAGTTCTGCCTAAATCTCTGAAGACCTCCACCTCTCTGGCCTCCTCCTACAAAAACAACATTTGTGCAGAGGCTCTGGCATGTTATTCTAACAAATATATTATATTAATTATGCACCGTTACCCGAGCCTCCCCTTGAGAGGCTTCAACAGGCCTGTCAAAGATGCTTCTGACATGTCACAAGACCCTGTGGAGACAATGCTCTAAACATATGCACCATCGTTTTAGAACCTTCTAAAAGGTGTTGCTTTTAACTACTACCTTCACAGGTTAAATATTTAGAGGCTCCATTGCAGGCTCACGGTGGATGATGGTTTCTTATGATGCATCTGTTTCTGTCAGTGAAAAGCTGAAATAATAATTCCCCTGATACAGTGGTAAATACATAGAGTACAACCCCGACCTTAAACACACTGATACACACAATAAATTGGTAGAAATAAATCTGAAGCAATAAATGCAAAAACAAACAAACAATGGAGAACACTAACAGTAGTTAGAAGTCAGATTTATTACCCAGCAGTGAGGAGAGTTTGGGAATGAGACCGGCCTGGACCATCTGGCTGCGCAGCAACGTATCGAAGGAAAGGTTGAGCAGGAGGCGTAAGGTTGTGCTCAGGAGCTCCTTGTGCTCGCAGGGAACCAGATGGTCCAACTTCCCAACTGCAAATGTTTCAGCCTGTGGACAACACACATAGCCTCATTTTTGAACTGCTCTGAAATACATGTAAGTAACAGAAAATTAATTGATAAAAAGAGATACAGGACTGGATGTTGTTTCACCAATGTTTTTATAGTTGATACACGTATATCTCCTCATTTAGAGATAAAAACATGTTTTTCTACAAAAACCCTTTTTTCATTTAACAAGAGCCAGTTGTCAAATCTGACACAGACAAGAGACCAAATGCTCCAATAACATAAGTGACACCAAACACTTTGATAACACAAGTTATCACTATTTTTACAATTTAAAAAAACAAAACAGGGGTGGCTTCGAGGTGAAGACGCAGACAAAGTGAACGCAGACAATGAACTACAAAAAAAGTCACTGTCAAAGTGATTTTCCACGTTATTCTTAAGGCACAGAACAGTGACTTTACTGCTTTCTCAAAATGAAAATGATGACTGACTGGCTCTAGCATGTTTGTTTACACAAACATGACACTGTCATTTAACAGAATATTAAGAGTAAGGACTGAATGATACATTTCTGCTTTTACCTTTCTTCAAAGAGCAAAAACATGCAATTAAATTGCACAAACGTTTCCCCCATGACAGGTAGCACAGAGCTTTAGCGTCAAACTTTCAAGTCTAGTGTTGAGCTTGGAAAAGGTTCACATGGCCTACAGGCAGGTGGAGGTGTTGAGCCGATGACCCCAAACAATGTGCGCACCAACATGACTGCTGGATCACTGATGTGTGGAAGTGTTTATCCTGCATGCATGCATGTTGTCACTGTAACTGTCAAAATGACAGTTCAGTGCCAGTCACTTCTCTCTGCTGTGGTCTCCCAGCAGCCAGACAGCCATCACGGTGACGCAACCTGCTCCCAGTTAAAATGCACTCACTGCTACTGTTTGCAAAACCACCTCCAGTCGCACCATCACAAACCAGACCTCGAGCAGCATAATCAACTGCAGCTTGTGTCAATTACCACTGACATTCCCCTTCCATTAGTGACAGCAGCAGGAAAAAAAATGTTCAGACTGTGCTGAAGTCTTATCTGATGAGGAGAAAGTCACAACATGTTTGCTGAGTAAATAAAACTCAGTGACATACTGTATCATTATGTGAGCAATCAATTAAACATCCATTCCCTTAAATGGAAAAAGATTTTCCCCTGTCTAAAGTGATGTATTCAACAGAGTCAAAGTGTTGAAAAGACTATTTTCTCGCTGGACACATGCTTGAGTGGGCCTAAACCCCCTGATGGGTTCTTTAATCTGAATCAAAGATACAGTGAGGGGGAAACAAGGAGATAAAACCAGTTCCTAACAGGGTCTGGCTTTGATAAAGACCCACAGACTGACTGAGATTGGAACCAGGTGGTGCTGAATTAAGGAAAGTCAGGGCGGTGAGGTTGCTACATGAGAGCAATGGGACACGTGGCCAAAAATGGCCCCTCTAAGCATTTTTTTTTTAAATAGAAATTTGATAAGCGTGGTTTCAGTGGCCATTTGTACAGAGCAACAGCTATTTGTCAAAATGACCTTTGGAGTATTTCACAGAACAGATCTGTTTGCTTTAAATATGACTAATTTAATTTTTAAATGACAAAACACTGCACATTAGAGATGTAAAGAAGGTCTAATGAGGTGATTGATTCTATTGGTACAGTATAAACCCATGACTTAAAAAAAAGTAAATTAAATTCTGGGTGATGAGCACTGGCTTTCTGTTCATTACAAAGGTGTTGGATGGGATTGAGATTTAAATGTACACCAGGGCTGAAACATCCATCATCCTAATCATGCACAAGCAAACACACAAGTACATTTAGTCATGACTCAAATGGGAGGTACAAAGCAAACAACAACTTAACTCATGTCAGGCAGAAGATATCTGAAGCGAGCACCATAAGAAGAAACGTTAATTTCATTACATAAAAGCCAGATAAAGGAGAAGCAGTTTTTGAATGTCAGGAGTGAGGCTGCTGAGATAGCAGAGTTAGGTAGCTTGTTCCACCATCGTGGGACCACTAAACTGAAAAGTTTTCTTAGGCTCTTTTGTAGGGACCATCAGACGCCATTCGTTGGCAGAACGCAGTGAGCGAGAGGCATTGTGGACCTGGATTAGGGTGCTCAGTTGAGCTGACCACTCTGTAAGCAAATGTTAGAGCTAAGAATCTGATGCGGGCAGTCACTGGGAACCAGTGCAGAGATATGAGTGGTGTGATCAACCGGAGTCTTTGATTACATATGATGGCAGCCCTGTCAGGACACTGCAACAGTCAAGACCAGAGATGACAAGTGGCTGAGCAAGGAGCTGGGTAGACTATTCAGAATGTTTGTCCCAGTTTACAAAAGAATGAGAAAATCAAAAGGAGCAATAAGTCTTTTAACAGTGTGCTGAGTGAAATCAAAAGTATACATATCTTATATAATGTGCGCAGTTATCACTTTTACTTGATCCTTTCTGGTCTTACCATGTCATTCTTGTTCTCCAGGAAGATGGAGAGCTTCTTGAGGAAAGAGACGACCACCAGCAGTAGCTCTTCGTCCTCTCGGTCAAGAATCTTCACCAGCATATGGACGATGTTCTTGTTTCTCATCTTCAGCTCTGTGCGAGTGTCTTCAGCCAGATTCAGCAGCAGACACAGAGCAACTGATGGCAGCCAGAACACAACCAACAGTCACTGAACTGTAATTGCATTAGTGCCATAGAGAACTGAACATAAATCGTACATGGTAACATTAAGAGGCATTGAATATTATTTGCATTCTAAGGTGTAAAGAAAGTTCACTGCACCTCTGAGAAGCTGCTCCTGCTTGGTCAGAAGGCTCTGGTACTTTCTAAAACACTTCTCATGTTCTTTCTTCAGATTTTGATTCTCTGAGAATTCTTCATGTGAAATTAGTCAAAGAACAAACATTAAACAGTGTCACATTAATAATAAAAATTAATACCCCAAAACAATATTAATTTTATTCAGACAAAAAAACAAACGGCTTTCACAGCAGAAATTCTTCTTCAGCTGGATGACTCTTGTGAAAGGATATAGGCCTTCTTCTTCTTCTGTAGTTCGTCTTGCCAGAGGTCAAACCTCTTCAGCTCATGCTCGATGATGTTCATACACAGGGCTCCAATCTTGAAATGTGTGACCAAGCCATGGAACTGGGAGAAACTAGAGAAGTACATTATGAGGGAGAGAGAAAAAGACTTCCATTTATCCGAAAGTGTATTTTCAAAACTGAAATCATATTTGGGACTTCAGCTGGGAGCGGTCATTCAAATAGCCCAATCTGTCACCCTTGAAGTAGTTTACAAAGTAAATTGTCAAAGTCTAAACACATTCAGTCAAACAGTATGTCCTGGTCTGACTTATAGTCAGTCCAACTTGAACCGTTTCACAATCCAAATAACATAACACGGAGATGGAGATGAACCAAGAATGACGATCAGTTTTCAGACGTACACGTCCTCTCACAGCCCACATCAGCTCTGACAGACGTTTATGTATTATTCTAGTGAGGACTAATTTTAGTGTTTCCGAAACCCCTGTTGGAGAGTGAAACTTCACTACTAGGTATGCAGCCAAAGGTGAAGGACTACTGTAAGTTCCAGTGAAGGGAAATTTTAGTACTACAGGATACAGTGATATTTCAGAACAGTGTTAGACTAAATTTGTGTCAACAGTTTGTGGGTCTCTTTGCTGTTTCAACATGGGGTCTCATGTGAAACAGCAAAGAGACCTCATGCACAGAGCAAGCTGCTCATATGTAGAGGAACTACATCTGTACTGCACAGAAATCTGAACTCAACCCTCCTACACTTGAGTTGATTGATTAATATCCATGGATCCAGAATGTCCAACTATTTCATTGATCCATAAATCACCTTCATATTTTTTTCTTTAAGTTGTTTTAGAAGTGTTGATTCAACTGTATGATCATTTTGGAGAATGAACTTGAGGTACTATGGTATCCTGCTATGAAAACACGGGCTCCTGATTTAAAACAATATAACACAGACATGAACAAAGTGACTAAACTCTTGTGGGCTCTGTGTATATATTTGAACTAAGTGTTTGTTCGTTTACCTGGAGAAGCAGAAGAAGACACAAATGATGGTTGTTGCTAGGTCAACGCTCTGCTTCCATTCCTCCCTCAAAACTCTGGCCAGGGCTCCAAGGACCGTCTCTGTCACCACAGAACACACAATCAAAGATACACACAATGTCCATACAAACACACTTAAACAAAGACAGAGACTGAAATTGTCAGAACAACTCAGGAGAAAGCAGCTGGGTTTGAAAGTCAATCAGAGTCAGACTGAGCTGAGACGAGTGCAGCTGGAGGTTAATTCAAGAAAACGTGGGGGAATGCGATGAGGTAGTAGGTTCCTGGGGAGTTTGAGCTGCGGGTGCTTCTCAACTTAAGGACGTGTATCCCAGGGTTCGTCTCCTCTTTCCACGCTGACCCCAGGCCCCTCGGTTCACACGAACGCTCTGCTCTTATCTAAAATGGACCGACTGATGCTGTTCGACAGACAGCGTGAGCTGACGGTGCTTTATGACACATACAAATGAAACTGTGCCATCTTGTGAAGACTACAGAGGATGATGGCTCCATGCTGTTGCTGAAGAAACAGCTCAGTTCTCATGGAAGAGAGCAGCACTGAAGCTATACTGTGTTTTCTTTCCCATTCAAAGAAGAGCAGCTTGGACAAGCTAATAAGTCAGCAGATGCTACACTGAATCGACATTTTCAGCAGTAATTTTCACTGAAATGCAATATTACGTTAAGCAACACTGTGTTCAGATTTGCACTTTTAAATTTAAGTAAAGCTCAAGGTCCACTTACTACTTTCATATGGAGCTTTCAAGTGCATTCATGGTTTTCTCAGCAGATGGAGTCAGCAGTTGATTGTTCACCTTAGCTCAGTTGGAACTTGGATCACATGAACAGTACCAAGAATCAGCCGACAGCTAATCACATCTAATACCAAAGCCTTTCTTTAAACTGAGACAGGGTTTATCTCCAATGTAGTCACCATATTTGACCACTATTGCTGCCACTAACAATGACTTTTTTTATTACTGGTTCATGTGACAATCATTTTCTCAATTCATTGTTTGGTCAATAATATGAGAAAAACTGTGAAAAATATCTTGTAACCCAACTTGTTATCATGTCTTGTTTTAATCAAACTAAAAAGTCCTCAACCCAACAATATTGAATTTGATGTCATACAAGTCAAAGAAAAAAAAGAAATATCACTGGAATCAAAAACTGAGTGAATAATAACTGAAGCCACTGACAAATTATCAAAAGCCAATAAGTGAACCTTTAAGGTTTTTAAGATTTAACCTTATTCTGAAGGGTAGGTCTGTAGCAAGATGTATTTTTCTACATGAAGTCCACTTTTCTCCAGCAACAGTATGTGAGGGGATGGATGTAGTACCAACAATGGCCAGCTGACACAAATGGGTCTGTTTAAACTATATCTTTGTAACTTTGTCGATGTGTACCCTCATGGGCCCTTTTGTGTCTCTGCATAAATAAATAAAGAACAGAGAAAAAAAGAGGAAACACATTTTCTTTGTAATTTGGGAGAAGTGGACATTTATGCTAAATAAACTAATTGTCAAGTAAAACAGGTACCGTTCTGAATGAGTTCCTCCAGGTTGTCCGGGTTACGAGCCAGCTGGAAGATGAGCGTGGCTCCTCTCATCTTCTCCTGGATGTCCTCATACAGCAGCTCCACATACTCATCAATGTTGTTGATGCTCGCCTCTTCATCCAGCTGGAGGAAAGGCTAACACAGTAAGCTGAACTTTTTCAGTTCTGTATGTTGTGCACAAAGTATCAACAAATATTGTACATTGTACTGCTCTCTGAGTTCCTACCTCCACTCCCTGGTAAGGTTTGAAGTCTCGAGATGAAATGCATTTCTTCTCTTGGATGTCTGTAAAAGGTAATAATCAGCATCACATGATAACAAAGCAGTTACATTGAGGAATACTTTTAACTATGAATCCATCAGTGTTTCTTATAGTAATTGAAAGTACTGTAGTCATGATTACTGTACCATTTGACTGTTCGCGGTTTTGCAGATAAAAGAGCAGCTGCTCCACCTCGCGAAGTTTGGACGGGTGAATAAGCCGACATTCCTCCACCACTTTCCGAGCCAAGGAGGACGTGTCTGTGTTTGCATTCAAGCTTTTCAGGCGAATACTGAGGTCAACATACATACAGAAAGACACAACATTAAGTACCAGGCTTTCAGATAAAGGCTTTTGAAAGGTATATTTTTTTTGTATATTGAAATCAAGACACAAGAATAAATATAACTTGAGATTTTGGTGGTCATTTATAGTACCATAATTTAGCTTAAGTCTTAAAGGCAATACTGTTCAATACTCATTCTTGTAATCACTTCAAACAGGTTGTACAGTCGCAAAGTAAATTTACATTATGATTTTATGTCATAAATCTTATGCTACTCTTACATTTTCTGACACTCTTTGCGTTCGACAACCATTGGGTCCCCCAGCTCCCCCATGATAGTTGCCTCCACCTCATACTGAACAATAAGGGCTTTCTCAGTAGGGTGGACATCCAGAGTACAGCCCCTCACTCTCCTGTGGGTCATACAGAGATAAAATAAGCATGAACTTAAACTCAAAGAAATGTATTCAACAATAATGTTCTTGTTGTATTTGCCCTGTTCACATCCTTTTAGAGTACCTTTACGCAGGCTGTGTTTTGTAGTCTGGTAATTTTCAATCATCAGAAGTCTTAGTACTACAGCAAACTGTGACGTAACACAGAAGACAATAGTGACCTGGCACCTTTCAGTTTTTCCTTATCGCCTTGCTGTTGGAATGTAATAATGCAATTGTTCACAAAGTCAGCTCCATAATCTAAAGAAATGTTTTTTGACTCCCATTTGCCAAAACAGACATGAAAACTCCTCCATATCCTCTGAAAAGCCTCAAATAAACTCCAAAGAAGAGATGACATGAGCAAATAATATACCAATTAAGAATATTAATATTGTGTATATGAGTTTAGCTATATTGTTAATAATATTTTACATTTATTGTTGTACATTGTATTGTGTGTTACTTTTTCTACTTTATATGCGTGCTGTTGTTGCCATTTTTTTCATGGCTAAACTACATCCTCCCCTCTCCAAAACAATCACTTTAACAGCTTGTTAAGCACAAATTTAAACGGACAGCAGCAAGATAAAACGACACAATAAGACACATTAATAATTTATCGTAGTCACCGTTTCCAAAATTCCCAAATCGATGTTGACTGTTGTTTTTACCATCGATTCTTCCTACACACCCTGAGCTTAACCTCAGGTTAACGTTGACACCTGTCAAAGGTGTAAGCTAGCTGATGTTAGCTGTTAGCTCTCGTCGTTTCTACTGACATAAAACATATTATCGTTCATTTTGGTAACAGCCGTGCTGTCCTTGCACTCATTGATTTAAATGACCTGTCGTGCTCTCAGTGAACAGCCGACCATCCTGCTGCTTTACACACCGGTTAGCTAACCTTACAAACGTAAACAACTAACCATGCTAACAGCTTTGAAGCTAGCAGCGCTTACCTTTTCAGATATCGTGGATCTCCTGTGTCCATTTTAGATAGGAAGGGAAATAAAAATCGAGGTTTCTTCCTGCCAAACGGTCGCAGATGATGCTGAGAGCGACGAGGCGGATGTTTTCTTTTTATCTCCACAGCCAGTTGCCTGGGAGGCGGCACCGCTGCCAGCATCCGAAGTCACCGTCCGGGAGAGACTAGCGCCACCTGCAGCATGGGAGGCTCCTGCAAAGCTTTAGTTAACAGTATAGATAGATAGATAGATAGATAGATAGATAGATAGATAGATAGATAGATAGATAGATAGATAGATAGATAGATAGATTTTGGTGCTGCAGTAGCCATTAAAGAAGAAAATAACTGAACACTAATCACAGAATCTTCAAAGCAGTGCAGCCCAGTTGATTGAGACAGAGTTCACTGTACATTTTGACAACAATGGCCAAAATAATAATAAAAAAAACAACCCTTTAACTTGCTGAACATACCTACTTGCTAAAATCATAAATGTGCAACTAACAGTGTTGTTAGAGTATAGAAATGTTCCTTTAGTGTCATTGCAAAAATGAAGCAAAGTAAGACTCGTCTGCAGATATGATGGATGGGCTGGTTACAGGGTGAAGTCAAAGAGGCCACTAAGGTGAGTCAGGGTTATAACACTGAACATAACCTGAGGTATAATAAAAAGAAGATCTGTAAACTTGGGCTTCCTCCGCCTGTTTGTTACACAGCCTGACCTTTCTTTTGTGTCTATATGTGCAGAAAATACACTGTACTGTTGTACATGTCCAAAACATTTTGTCTCCTTAAAACAAGAGGAAAATCCACTTAATCCAACACAGTGTGGTCAAAATATACCAATATTGTATATCTGTATTTTGAAAGAAGACACCAGCTCAACTCCACACCAGCCCCAGATCTAGTTAAGTAAGAAATACACAAATGACCAATACATGGAACTGATACTGTAACATAGTAAATCTGCTCTGTAGAAAGTATTTGCTTGTCTCTGCATCAGTCATTCCCCACTTATGCAACAGCTGATGTCACTTGTCTAAATTTAGTCTGTGGCTCATGATGGATATATCAAAAATACAATTTATGTTAGAGGTCAAAAATATACAGTATTCCCTGGTCAGTAAGTAAATGAATGTATCACAAGACATTTTATCTAAACAGTTTTAGAGAACATGTTGACGAATGTGACGCCATTAAACATGTCAGCTACAATCAAGAAAAGAGAGTTATTAGCAGCTAGTTAAAACACTGAATCATTACTGAGATCATATTGCAAGGTATAAAACCTATAAGCAAGTAGTGTTATTTTCTTATTGTCAGCAAATCTCAGCTGAATGTTAGTCTGTCTCTCAATACAATCTGGCTTCCCTACTCTGTCTGTGGCACTTGATGAACACACTACAAATATGGTATTTAGTGTTTCAGACACGGATTAATCCATAGTTGGTTCTCTAGTGAGTATTGAGAGCAGCAGGGTGGTGGATGTGGGATGGAATCAAAATAAACCCCTTTTTGTTTAATGTGTTCAAACGCAATACAAAACATTTCTTTGTATGATTCTGAAGGGAATTACATACTGTAGCTTTAGTTTTTATTTTGGACTAATTGTCCACTGAGTTCTGTCTTTATGCTAAGCTAAGTTAAACAGGTCCAGTTCTGAACTTACAGTCATGCACAGGTGTGATACTGGTATCGATCTTCTTATCTCCCTTTCACAAAGAAAATAATTAACTATTCCTTTGCTATTAGCTTTTGGGGTTTTTTTAAAGATTGACTTTCAAATGTCACAATAATACATAACAGGTACAAACAGGTGCTACCAGGAGCCATGCATTCAATTTTACTAATTGTGACTTTGCTTATTTTAGGTCCACATTATAACTATAGCGTGTTTATATGTCACAGGTATTTACTGCCTATAGTCGCCTTTGCCTGCATGTTTATCCTGACAGTGTTTAGACAAAACGCATCCCTTTCCCTACGTGATCAGTCAGTGTCCCTAGCAGGTGATCTATAAATTTGGCAGGACGTCCTGAGTACTGTCCAATGAAAAAGATCTCTGCTGATCACTTGAACTCTGGCAGAGACGTGTTGAACACTCAGCTAGACAGATTTAGCAGCAGCTGAAGAAACAGAGTCCCAAACAGAGCGTTAGTCGCCTTTACCACTGCTCAGTCAAACTGGATAACAGCACTGATCTGTGAAGTGTCACGAGGCTGCATACAGCCAAAATGGAGATTTCACTTGAAGATGATGGCAGCAGCTCATCACCCAACTTTGAGTACAAAGGTGCTCACATGGCGTTCAGGGATCGCTGGAAAGAGACAGACGACACCATGTGTCGCCACAGCATGTCCTTTCACCTGCACCACACGCTGAGGAGTGAGTTCTTTGCCAGCTATCTGTACCTGCTGGAGAAGGTTCCTCTTGGTAAGAAGACTCACACAAAGGTCCAGCCTCACACAGTCAAAGGTCCAGATTTGCAGTCTTTAAGGAATGGCTAAAGCTGAGGAAGAATGCTGGTGGTTTTGCATGTTGCATGGTGTTGAAATCACTTCACATTGATGCAGACTGTTATCCAAACAGACACAATACAGTAAAAAGTTTTTAATAGTTATTTCCTCCTCTGTCCCTTTCAGACAACCACTGGTTTCCATTTATAAAAATCATATTGTCACAGTCACATATTCATTATGAAGTTGTGCATGCGAAAGTTGATATTGATCTGAAAAGTCTGTACTGGATTACGCCAACTGATGTTGCAACAAAAATCAATTTTCAAACTGTAGAGAAATGAAGGGAAAATAATCACAGACTGGAAGGTAGGAAAGAACTTTCTGCAGCCTCATTTGAAGAATGGCCAGAGGTAATGTAGAGTATGCAGTTTCCTTTTTCAATAAACGGGATAAAATCTCAATCTTGTTTATGTGGACGATTATGTGAGTTTTTATGATATAAAAAAATCCTGCATAACAATCAAAACACTAACATTTTTAGTTCGGTAACTGATGCACAGACCCTCACATCAAAAGCTGTGGTCATGATATGGTGTAAACATCTTTATTGGTTTATCCACCTTTGCCTTTCATAGATGTGTCAATGCATAAATAATATACAAATATACATAGATATGAATATGGTTTGAGTTTCTTTTTGGTCTTTCTGCATTAAGAAGCAGGTGCAACCACAAGCGTCACATGTCTGAAGTGCTATTAAAGGGTTACTAATGAAAGACACCTAGTGATTGCATATATTAGAGCAACTGGCATAGTAAACTTAGTTGGAATCATTTATGACCCATTTGTAACCACTGCTGTTTAAATTTAGAACTGATTAAATAAACACTTGCTCAACTCAACACAATATGTGTCCACAATTTGGAATTTGATGCAGAGTCCTACAGACAACATATCGCAATGTGTAGTTCCAGCATACATAGCCATCTAAAACCACAAATAGCATCTTAATTGTTGAGCTTTAGACATGTTGGTATAGGTGCTTTCAGTCTTTACACTAAGCTTCAATACCTGCAGCACATCCGGCAACTGACTAATATCCACCCAAGCATCTCCTTTTTAAAAAAAGAAATCAAATATTTCCCAAAAAGTTAAAATATTGTCTTAAAATGAACAGAAAATGTTATATCAGTGACTATAATGTAAGATAATTATGCTGAAGTGCTTGTGTTGGTTTTGTTCTTATTGTAAGATGCTTCATACCATCACTTGCAACATGTTTGAATATCATTATAGTTTACTTTTCATGAAATGTGCTATTGAATGCTATGTTTTTTCCTCTAGGCTGGTAGCAACTTAAACCAGCGAAGCCATTGGTTATTAGTCAGTTAACAAGCATGTAACAAGTTCTACAGCACATTGTGACAATACTCTTCGTTGTTGAAGGTCTTAACTTTGACTCAAACTTATTCCTCTCCAATGTGTGCAATTGTTTGTCACAAGACCAGGTGGCAGCAGCAGGAGAACCTGATCCTCCGGCTGCTCTGGCTCAAAGAAACCGTACTTTTTTTTACCACTAACATGATACAAGGCCATTAATGGCATGGCATGTCAAGCATGAAAGCATTAACTCATGTCGGTAAGTGCTATACACGACTGTCAAGGGGCCGCACTCAGACTATTTACAGATGCCTAATGAAGTTAATGAAATATTTCTTTTTTCTTTTTTATGTCTTAATGTAGTAAAAGACAAACAAAATGAGCTTAGCTAAAATATACAGAGCACAAGGATTTAAATTTAGACCAAAGACATCAAAATCAACATTAACCTTCAGGTCCTGTGTCATTTAAACATATGTCTTATTCTGTAACCTAGAAGGTCAAAGGTCATCTTCTAATGAGCTGATCCACTGTGAAGGTGAGTGATAGATGGACACGGTGGCACTGGATTGACACTTCCTTGGCAGAGACGCATGTCGCCACACTGTCTTCCCCCCTTCTGGGTCTTGCTTGACATTTCTATACTTACCCTTCCTCTGAAAGTCTTCCCGAGGGGGGGTCACATGTTATGCAGCTGACACCATGAAAACACCTCAAACATTTCATAACCAAGTGGACACATGCCTGGCATGATTTGTCTGTTTCTACACCTTGTTTTTAGTGTGATGCCCAGGTGCCGGACGACTCAGTCGCTCTCTTGGCTCTCTCACACTAATGTTTCTAGCGTGGACGAGGGAGTCCAGCTGGACTCTAATATTTCACTGTGGTGTCATGAATTCTGCCTCTCGAGCTCCATGACAAGCAGACACACATTCTCCATGACCCCCACCCTCTTTACAAAAGAAACATGTCATCTAAACTTTCAGAAATGTTGCGTCCATTCTGCAGGATTTATTTCAGCTCAGCAGACGGGACTCAGAGAAAGGTTGGGATCATTTAGGAAGCCAGCTGTAAAGTTTATTAATGTCACAGTATTTTACTGAAATCTACTGAAAAATTGTAAAAGAAGAACATTGTAGAACTCAGTCTTGTTGGTGTGACTGCAGAAGGATCCTGTGAGGGGCACAAATGGTTCTTCCAATAAGTGGTACAAAGTTACAGCATATGAACTTTTTACTAATTGTCAAACTGAAAAGATTTCTAAATGTACAACTCTGTATTTGCATCAACCAAGTGTTATCTTACCCAATGTAACAGATGAGAAGAGTAGTGGAGCACAACCTTATTTATAGTCTTCTGCTAATCAGATTGTCATTCTACATTTCCTATCAGTCATCATCTCTATGTACTGTAGAGCACTGATTTCTCTGTTAAGTGCCACCATCAGGCCAACATATCTGCTTGTACTTGGGCAGTTTGTTACAAAACTGACTGAGCATGTTCATGCTCCCCACAATATGAACCCTTCTGATTTTAATGACCTGTAAAGACGATGGAGTGCCATCCTCATTTTAAATCTCACGTTTGAAGCCGCTTCGTTGGTAGAACTCTATAGGCCAAGTCACTCTGGAGGTGTGTGATGTGATTTACATGGTTTCCTGCATAAATCCTTGTGTCTTCACATGTGTCAGCACTAGTTAATACATCTGGACAAGACAACAAACCATTCCAGCTCATCAGTGCATATCAACAATCCAAAAAAGCAGCATTTTAATCACATTTGCCTGCTTCTGTTGTCTTTCTGTCTGTCCATGTGGCCTAACAGTAAAGCTGTACCCGGTCACCTGCGAGTACATCAAGGGAGAGAAACAGTTCTACTACAGAGCTCAGAAGTTCTATGAGGACGTTCCTGCTTCGGTGGAGGGCATGATGGGAGATTTTGTTGAGATTTCCAACATTGATCTGGAGGGTTCCCGACAGTTTCTGAAGAGTTTTGTGGTGAGTCATAAGATACTGTACCAACTCACAACTGATCAAAGGCCCAGTGAGATGTGGGGAACTGATACTGTAACATGTGAGATGCTTTGCTGTTTCTCCATCATCTACACACTTTATTGTGGCTTCTGACTACTGCCCACTAGTATATTGATTTACACTAGCGTAGCCGGTTGTCAATATAATGAACATGTCGGAATCTATTTTGAATCAGGAATTCTCCATCCTGACTGTATAAAAAATAATTCCATCTTGTTTCATGTGGGAGGAGGCCTCAGTTTAATTTGTAAAAGTAGCACAGACTTGATGCCAGCCCTGTAAAACCCACACAGAGCAAGCTGAGCCAGTGGTTGTTAATCAGCTTGTACTATGGTCATTTTTATTAGTACTAATTTGTTCATAGTGGAAAAGCAGGGACACATTTGTTAATTTTCCTGTACCGTTCCTGTATTCATAAATTGTAATGTGGTGTATAATCGACCAAAGGCAATGCATTTTAAATTTTGATGTGTATTTTAAAATCTTTTTATACTCTGCACTGTGCACACATGTATCTTTTTGTGTTTATGTCAGTGTAGACTGGAGGGTTGTTTTTAGATGTTGGGAGGGTCCATGTGCTAATTCAGGGGAATGGTTTGGCCCAGAGGCTGGGTTATTTAAAGGATCAGTTTTATAGGCGCTCTAATTATAAACCACTAAGACTGGATGCTTTAAAGTAACAACAGATGCTAAGTTGCTACATTTGCACTGGTGCTAATGTAAACACAACAAACCCAGATTTAACACAGCTCAAGTATGATAGTGTTCACCACTGCTGCTTAATACAATACACTGAATATGTTAAATGTCAGTTTCATATTCTCAGTGTCTGTCATGAGACCATGATGAGTTAAAGTGTGCTCTATTACAACAAAATATGTCAGAGGTTTCATTAGCTTGCATTGCAGAGAACAGGATTAGTGATGTATGTGAATTGTGCATTGTATATAGGGCTAAATTATAAATATGATGACACATGCAACACAGTAGCAGAGGAGCCAATGTGGTTGTGACATGCATGAATGTAATACAGAACCTCACAGCCATGTCAGACAGTGTAACATAACACCATCCCAATGACACAATCTTTTGATACATTGCACGATGTTACATCATGAAGTTCATAAGCTCTCAACTTCACAACATCTTATACTCGTACCTGTCTTTTTAGAGTAATGTGCATTTATTGTCTAAAAATACCCCTTTTAATGCCCCACGTCAGTGCAAAAACATCTGACTGACAAATGAAAACCATCTATAGGATTCACTTCCTCCAGCTTTCCTACAAATGTGTGCTCAGCGGCACATCGCTGCCCTCCAAAGTCTCCTCCATAGCTGTGAACAGCTCCTGTTTAAACCTGACGTCTCCATTAAAAATTAGGGTTAGTAGCAAAAAAGATTTAGAATACATCCAGATTAAACTGAGCTACATATGCAAGGAGCAATATGGCAATAATTCACAGAAACCAGGAAGCCTCCTGTGACAAGCACAGAGTTCCTTAGGGCCCCATCTTTTATACAATTGCACACCAGGGCCTCTGGTGTGGAAGGGTTGGAGTGAGGTCAGAATACCAAATGAAAGGAGAAAAAAAACAGCATGATTCAATAGAGGTGACTTTTTGTTCATAGTTTTGTTGCCCTGAGGAACTTAGGTCTACAAGTTTCTTCTGTCGGTGTGTTTGAGGTACTGAGGCCTGACATCTGGCAACGCAAAAAATAAAGTATAGACCCCTCTATGACTTGTAGGTATGGTAATAACATGCTGCAGGGAAACTGACATTTAAATGTGAAACTTATTTTTATGGTTGCCTCAGTGTTAGTGCAAACGATCACTTTCAATTAATGTTTTACACATTTTTCCTCTAGATAAACTTCTAAAAAACTTAGTATTTTTGCAGTAATTATGTGTTTTTTAACCCACAGGGCCCTGGTAAGGCTGGCTCACACTGTGCCCTGGACTGTGGTTCCGGTATCGGCCGTGTCACCAAAGGTGTGCTCCTTCCTGTGTTTGAGAAAATAGAGATGGCAGACATGATGGAGCACTTCCTGCTGCATGCACATGAGGAGTACCTGGGCGATGACGCCGACCGCATCGAGACCTACTACTGTTACAACCTGCAAGAGTTCACGCCTCCAAAAGACAAGTATGACGTCATCTGGATGCAGTGGGTGGCATGTGAGTGCGAGACTCATCTCAGTCTACAGTCTGCTCATTATAGGGACGTCACATATCATCATGACTACATCCAAAGGTGTGGTTATCTTTGGCAGAATGGTGCTACATAGAGTCAATGAATAGAGACTATCATTCTCACATTGTAATCAGTGTTATAAATATTAAAAATCCAAAAGAGAATGTGAAAACACTGTTATAATGTGAAAGGCAGAATAACAAGAGTGTGTATGAACTTTGTATGAACTTTCAAAGACCTTTTCTTGACTAAACTTGACACATGAGCTACTGGATATCTGTGAAGATTCTCAGTCATCCAGGTCATGGTTATCTAAAAAAAACGGTTTTTTTTAATGGCAACTGGACTTGTTTTAGTTCCTTGACTACGTTTCACCCTCCATTCCAGAGGG
>JAUMHL010000021.1:25440828-25462931 GCA_032362345.1 Sandelia bainsii | reverse complement strand
TGGAATGGAGGGTGAAACGTAGTCAAGGAACTAAAACAAGTCCAGTTGCCATTAAAAAAACCGTTTTTTTTTTAGATGAGCTACTGGAGTGAAAATCATGCTATCTGTACACACATCATTTGGATAAACATATGGATAGACGGGAAGGAAGGCAAACACAATCATTCTCTTTTTTCATGACGTGACCTTCGTGACCACCAGATTGCAGTAGATCAGCTACTTGAAACGAAGATCCCTGCACAGACCTCTATCTCACTTGTGATTGTTTTTTGTCTTCATTCCTTATGTGTCTTTCTCTTCAGGTCACCTGACAGACAAGGACCTAATGAACTTTCTGATTCGCTGTAAGAAAAGCCTGCGTCCAAACGGTGTCATTATAATAAAGGACAATATGGCACGGCAGGGCTGCAAACTGGACCCAATCGACAGCAGCATCAGTCGCCACCTCGACATCATGAGGAGCATCATTGTCATGGCTGGCCTGGAGGTCCTGGCTGTCGAGAGGCAGGAAGGTTTCCCTGAGATCATCATGCCTGTGTGGATGATTGCTATGAAATAGAAAATTACTGTATAAAGATTCAGATTGTTGTTTGCCCCCTTTGACAAACACTAAGAGGAAAATCCAACCTGAAGCTGAATTCATGCTGCAGCTTTGTTTAAGTTCATATATGTGATGAATTATTACAACACCACAGCATTAGATCTTCACAATGTCATCAAGAGGTAAATCCTGAAACAGCAGCGTGGAGAGTGTGATGGCACCACGGGTGATTTTATGGTGATTTTGTCTGCTCAGCAATGAAATGAAATACTGTTTTGACTGGGAAGTGAAACTTCTACAAAGGCGCTCTGTGCATTCAAAAAGCCAAAATGTAATTTATTGCCCATCGACCACCTCTAGGTTTTCTATGTTGGTGACATCCAAGATTAAAGCCTCAATTCTCAATGGGAGAAGTTTGTTCCTGTCTGAACCACAAGGATGGAACAGCATGTGAATTCTGATTTATTGTTGGGTTTCTCCACTGAGGGAGTGATTTGTGTCTGCTTTTGACTCAATCAAAATAACATATCGTATAAACAACAATTATCATGTTAGGCTTGATTTAAACCTTATGTGGCTTTATATTTTTGTACTATTAACATGTGATCTGTATCTAAATATGAACATGTAGATACATTATCTATATAATGACTTCTAATATCAGGACTGACATTTACACTTGGTAATAACATTTTTTTACCTACATTCTGGCCACATTGGGATTGGATGTTAAGCTCGGCAGGTGGATTTCAGCAGCACATAATCCTACAAGGCAGATAACTAGGATGGTACAGATGCAACATTGCTATGCAAATAATCACAATATCAAACACGAACCACATATTTTTAACATGAAAGTTTGTTTTCATGTGTTGGGAAGCACTACTGTATACTGTATGAGAAAAAGTACCAGTCATGTTTTGCAAAATTCAAATTCCTAAAGTGATGTCACTTGAGTAAGCGTCAGCTATATCTGAAGACTATAAGTTGAAAATGTAAAATATCAGGGATATTACAGTTACATTGTGGAATACATTAAAAAAACGAAGAGAATAAAAAGGCCAAAGATAAATTTGAAAAAAGAAATTAGTTTTAAAGAACTCTGACAAGTTCCCAAAAGACATGCACCAAATTAACTTTTTCCTCCTTCCATCTTTTCTACAGTAAAATTGTTGCCACCATGACTTTTGCTTCTGTCAGTGTTCAAAATAAAATGAACCTGAACTTTGGCTGCAGAGCCTGGTGGAAAATCAGCTTTGTGTGTAAGGCAATGTTGATCTTGCGCTTTTGGTGTGAAAGACTTTTTATTCTGTAGAATCAGAGCCAGTGGAAAATCTTATTAGCACCAGTGCTAGTTGGCCACTTCTGCTGGTCATGTGACCTTTGAAAGTCTCTGAAGTGAAGCGACCATATTTTTCTGCTTATTCTTCCTTACTATTCAATATTTTTTTAAAGGATGTGTCCAAACTGTACAGATTTCAGTTCCAGCTGGCTGAGATCTGATCAGAATCCAACCAACCCTGCACTAAAGTGTCAATTAAAATATCCAGATCCAGAGCACATGTTAATACCAGGTGGAGATAGAGTCAAAATTTCTATTGCATGTTGTAAATATTGCAGGAGAAATTCTGTTCAGTGAGAACATGTAGTATTGATCAGGTGTACATATTTTGTTTTTTTATGTATGTATGTGTTTTATACTGTTGCTTGTATTATTGCAGATTAAAAGATTTTTACTGATTTCTTCTGTAGAATTTTTTTGTGTGTAGTGCTCAAATTTATACTAGAATTGTGCTGCTTTACTTGCTTAAGTTTCCAGAAAAGCATCAATATGTTTTTATTGAGCTGAAGTGGTTTAGTTGCATCATTTTGTTAAGAGAAAAACATATGGATGTAGTTTTATGATTTTTGAAGGCTTTTTCGATTTAAAATGTCTTCCATCCAATGTTCCAAACAAAGGGTAATTGGATTAGAGATGGGTAATCACTACTGACTATAATTATCAAAGCTGGAACATGAATACGGACCAATTTTCCCTAAATATTCCTTCAGCCGGTCCACACCCCTGACAGTGACCAAACTACAATCTTCCACAGAGCAGGATCAAAACACACAAGATAATTGAGATGTTCTTAGATCGTTTTGGTAATTCTCCTAAGTATTATTACCATTATTTTTTCAGACTAACAGTAGAAACAGCACATTGTTTTGGGCTAATGACTTTCAGCTGGGCCCCTGAGGTAGATGGAGGGGGTTGATTATTTCCTGGTTTTGACAGACAGTGCCTGCTTTCATATCTGCCCTGGCTTCATTTCAGGCCTGTCAGATGTTGTCTGCCTAAAACACATCCAGGAGTCACCCCGAATATTTTGCATTTGCGTGCGTAAGTACTCAACAGGAGCAGTGCAGAGGTGTTCCTCTTTGGGCTTTTTATGAAAAGACAGTTTGTCAGTGAGTAGGTTGGCACTGAGATGTCATCAATATCATCAAAGCACTGTAGGCGGGATGGTGTGAGATGATCTCCGCGGCATGTTTCTCTCATCAGAAGGACTCTTTTGAAATGTGAATAGACCAAACACATTTTCCACATCCCGTATGAATTATAGATCAAAATGCCCTAAAGTTAAACTTTTAGGTATTTTTTTCCTCTCCCTGAGCAAATAGCAGCCAAATGTGCTGTCACCTTTTCAGGAATGGTTAGCGTCGCTGACAGTCAAGGCTATCATTTCTAATACTGCTCAATGTCCTCTGCAGCCGCTTGGCAGCAGTTTGAATATATTAGCAGGAGTTACACTAATTTGTCCAGTCATGTCAGTTGAGCAGAGCTTTGGGCTTGAGTCCAGGCCGAGTATATCTCAGACAGCTTGCAGAGACGAGGAAGAAGAGCACAGGAGTATGTAAAGCCCAACACTGTATTCGGAGCAAGTGTGACCAACACACAGAACACTGCTGTGAATGGTTCAATGTGAAACCAGAGCTTCAGCAGCAGAAGTAAATGTCAAAATATGGGACACAAAGTCAACATACACCTCTAATGGCTTGATTAAGACACATTTTATCTGGGTTGCTTGGAATCCCCATGACTGTCACTTGGCGAGGAAAAAAGAGGGTAGTCTACATCACAGCTGTGTTGATGCGGAGCAGCCGATAAGCATGTGATTCTGACAGAGGCTGTACTTGCACTCAACTCTGAACCTTTGACAATGTTTTCCCACTAGCTGCAAGTTATAGGAACAGAGCTATGTTTGAAAAGAACTAATTCACACAAAGTGTAGTCTAAAGACAGACGTGTTTATATCCATCCCTCCATCCATCATCTACTGTATACCCTTATGCGTTTAAGGGCCGTGGGAGCCTGGAGACAGTTCCAGCATTCATTTAGTGAGAGGCGGGGTGTACCACGGACAGGTTGCCAGTGTATCACAGGGCCACATGCAGAGACAAGCAACAGTCACAGTCACAGTCACATTCACACCCACACATTACAGGCAACAATTAACCTGCCTGTCTTGGACTGTGGGAGGAAACCCACGCAGGCACAATACGGCAGGTGTGAATCAATTACCTAAACATGGACATAATAGTCACATTTTCAGACTCTCTGGGAAGACACTTGTGGTGTGGTGTTTTGTCCAACTCAAAAATGTGTGCAGAGACATTTAGGCCATTCAATAAGATGTTCCGAAGCATGGTGGCAGCTTCAGGATGGTGATATTGAGCTTTGGTCACTTTGGTCCAGA
This sequence comes from Sandelia bainsii, assembly GCA_032362345.1. NCBI lineage: Eukaryota > Metazoa > Chordata > Actinopteri > Anabantiformes > Anabantidae > Sandelia > Sandelia bainsii. Next base: position 25,458,650 of record JAUMHL010000021.1, on the reverse strand, counting down.
GAAAGACAACTTGACCATGACTGTCTATAGTATTTGGCATAAATACTCATGGCCGCCAGAGGATGGTTCTATGGTTCTAAGAGGGTGGAGTAACTTTGGTGACCTCTAACCTTTTTGTGTAGAGCCACCATCAGATCAAATTTTCCCTTGACTAACACTTGGGTCTATGACACTATTTCATGAACTTGTGTCTAAATTTCCATGAAATTTGATGTGGCTACTCACAGGTGAAGTGTAAAGTGTTTCCAAAACCAAACGTGGTTCCAAAACCAAATCTTGCTCACTGGTATTTTGCCAAGCATGACAGATAGAAATGTCATGCCATTGGACTGAGGTGTAATGAATGTGTCAGCCTCTTGGGGCTGCTAATCATGCTTTTTAGTCATAAGGCCTAAGTTGTTGTAAAGCAGCATTCATAGTAATAGTTATACTATAACTTCTGCCCTCTTCTAAAGATAGTAAACACCCCCATGAAGTAGCACAGAGGTCATTTTCCACAGCAGAGGTTTCAGCTCAGGCAGCCTGAGGCTTCATCCAGAACAGACTGAACCTTTGTGAAAAACTACAGTTGAGAGAAACCTCAAGTCAGTCAGTCTCTGGAGCCGGGATGGTTTCAGCGAGACAGAGAGAGGAGTAAGCCTAACATCCATTCCCCGGGAGAATTCAGACCGGAGGAATGTGCTTTCTCTTCATCTCCAGTTCTCATAGTAAATCATGTCACTGAAAAAAAATAGACGTGATGATTTTTGGACTGCTTTTTCTTTGGCTGCCCATACAGGGTTTAAACTCCCCTAGCATGTCACCCAGGGTGATGTTTTTTCCCCACTCTGCTCTCCTAAGCTCAGAGGGCAGGGATTAGTTACACAGACTTTTTATAAGCCTGGCCCTGAACATGTAATATTTCATCCAGCAATGGGTTTGGAGCTTGGATCAGGTGCTGCTGACTTTAAGGTTTTAATCTCCGAACCAAACAAATGATGACAAATGACAACATCCTGACTCCCTTAAAGTACATTCAGTAGGTTGTAACTTCAGCCTAATGTACCCTAAAATTACTAAAACTGGAAAAGGAAACTGTGCAACACAAAGAAGGACTCATTTCTCTTCCTAAAAATGACCTTCCTGCTGAGCAACATTTGACGGAAAGCATTGCTCACAACAACAAAAAAGAAGGAATTTATCCCCATCTGGAGCTGAAGCGCAAGACTTGGACTGTGTGTGTGTATGCATATGTGTGATCCACTGTGACTATGATGAAGCAATGCGGGGTCAGTATGTTCTTGGCTATATGTGCATACCCTGAGGGCTATACACTGAAAAATATTTCTGCAATGCGTGTGTTCTTGCAAATATATTTCACAACACTACAATACTACAGGCCTTTGTTGGAATGTGCTGTTGTTTGTTGCATTGACAAAAAATGAAGTGACACCTGTAGGATTTTACCAGAGACATAACTTAATGACAAATGTTTAAGAATGTTTTTTTCTCTTTTGTCCTCATCTTTCCCTTTTTCCTGTTAACCTTCCTTTTTACACAAATCCTACCCTCTGTCCTTTTCCCCAGACTGAAAAATCATGAACAGAACTGGCGATACTGAGCATAAGTAAACCTGTCACTCAACTGGGAAGGTAAACTCCACATTTTTAAATAAAGGCCAAATGTATGCAGTCATCCCTGTCCACATATCTTAGTACTTTTGGTCTTGGCTTGTCATTCCAGGGCCCCTCACTTCCAGTGAAGGTCTGCTGAATGATGCAGGTAAAAGCATGGTTAAAGGTAAGGAAAGAGCATGTTTAGGGGAACAGTATGCAGTCAGAAGACTGGGTTAAGGTTAGGGAAATGTTAAGGTCATGGTTAATAAAAAGACAAATATTAGTTGCAGTTCTGTGATGGAACATGGACTATGTGATAGGTGTCTGTTCAGCGACCTCCACAACTTCACAGCCCTGGAGGTAAATCATGAGGTGTGTAATCGGCGTGACAGTGGCCCTGTGCACAAAACCATCAATATAACGAAGTGAACTTGGCCAACACAGAGTCCTGACCTCCACCATATCCAGCATATGTGAGCCTGGCCTCATCACCCAACATCAGTAATGGACCTGGCTAAAGATGTTGAGTGGGAAAAAATCAGCGCAGCAAGAACATCATCAACAGCAGGTGTCTTAAAACACATTTTCAAGTGATAGCTCCCTCTAACTGCTGTTTTAATTATGACAATAGTTGTTTTTTAAACATGTGGTTATTATAATGATGAAACTCCCCTAAAGTTGTGCTGATGTCAAATCCAAACCACAAACTTTGAACCTAAACTTAACCAAGTTGTTTTTGTGCAGGGATCTAACCCAACTTTAATGATACTGTTGTTAAGATCATAAAACAGATTCACTTTCCAGCAGTGATTTAAAACCTCATCTGCTGTTAGGGGTGTCAGATCAGGCAACAATTGTGTGAGTCACTCCAGAAGACGTGGACAAAATCTGGCTTAAATCCTGAAACCAGAAGAGTGGAGCAGACGCCCATGGTGTCGCAGTCACATGTTCACATATGAGTGTCCAAATACTTTTGGCTCACATAAGATCACAGCTGGAGGCAAACACACACAGATGGTGTGTACGATGGCATCTGTGTGTGTGTTTGTGTGTGTGGTAAGTGTAAATGTATACATAAATTCAGCATAATTTGGTACAACAAACACCTCGTTTCATTGCTCTCAGTGAGGTTTGACAGCAGACCCACAAAATTACGTTTACCCACAATTCATGCTGCCACCCCCATCCCTCCGTGTTGCCTTGGTAGTGTGTTGTTAGACAACATGTGGAGCCGCTCTCGGGGCCCGGCGTTCTCGGTGCCCTTGGAAGCTCCATCCCTCATGCTGGTTTCAATTCCATAACCTTTCAGATCACGCCGTAATGAGTCGAAATGGCTCGCACATGCACATTATGCCCAGACGAATCATTTTTCCATCGAGCCAATTTACTCCCATGATTAAATCTTTTTTTCCTGCGTGAGTCAGAGCAGAGAGCCAGGCGAGGCAGAGGTTTGGAGCGTGTTGTGTGTCTTCAGGGAGTCAAGTGTGTGTGTCAAATGTTTGTGTGGAAAGTCAATTGTGCTTGAGTATGTTGAATGAGTGAGAGGTGGAAAGTCACTCAGTAAAGTTTAAAAGTTCTGTTACTGAAGCAGTTTAACTTTGGGACACTGTCTTTTTCTCCTAGTACATCTTGGATTGGAAATCATCATACTTTTAACACCACTGTGTTTATCTGATGGCTGGAGTTACTGGTCACTCTGCAGGTTTACATTTCTTAATTAATTTTCCACATTATTTATATTGTAATAAAGATTTGCTGAAGTTCTTTTTCCATTGTGGTATTCATACTAATAATGACAGAAAAGATTAAAGTAATTATTGGTCATGTAAAACTGTGTGTATGTGTTTGGCCTGGTTGTGAGTGTGGCGTATTCATGAGGAGGGCAGAGAAACAGGCCCCATTAGCTGCTCCAGTAAATCTGCTGGGACCTGAGAGAGTCGGCCCTTCAGCGGCAGGTTTTTCCTGCCTCTTGATCTTGGGAGGCACAGCTCATTTCTGCTGGGGGGGTTCAGACTTCGCAATGAGTTGTGGTTTGATGCCAACAGTTTATTATTCAATTTCATTTTGTGGAGCCTGGTGTGTGTGTGTGTGAATGTCCTTTATACAGTGAAAGTGTGCAGTCCACTTGCCAACTACATATTACACTCACTGGCAAATGTTTTGAATGTTTACTGCCATTTCTTTTATAAATCAATTATCCCCACAATATTCCTGTAAAACAACTACAGTGTAATAATTTATGTCTAGGTAAAACACACATTTCTCCATTTCCAGTCAGTGTACCAACTACACATGTCCCAAAAAAGTAAACACGTTTCACGCATCAAGGTATGTCACATGTATTTCTACATCCTTGACACTTTCATGTGAATAAAATGACCTTCTTCTACTAGCTCAGACTAGTAGATAGAACTTCACATCATAATGTTTTGACTGAATCAGCTTTGTCTGAACATGACTAACAAGCCTCCTGAAAACCTCTGTTCATGCTGGTTACAGATCCTCCACTACATACTGAGCTAAAAGTTTCCTTAGCTCTTTGCACTTACCTGTTTTATAGACTGAGACATTTCTCATTAGGTGTCCAGCGAGTCCAACTTGGTTAGTGTATCATTAGTAGACCAAAAAACTGATGAGCATGTCTTTATCAGGTCACCGGTTGCTAGCACATCACACATATTATTATAATAACATTATAATATTATAATAACAATTTTATAAGGTGATAATATGGCAGATGCATGTAAGTTTGTTGTGGAGTTTTTCAGAGACAGGTATCGCAAAACCTGGACAATAATAGAAAAAAAAATCTTCTTGGCTGAAGAAATGTTAAACTTTAATGGTTGAGAAATGTCAAAATTGAGTATAGCACTAATTCATGCGAGTCACACTTGCTTTGACTGCTTGTGCTTCTGAGTCACTCGTTAACATTCGTCACCTGTTTGGCCCCTGGTTCACTATTAACGTTAAGTCATTTTTACATGTACAGTAAGGCACGGCCATTATAAGCCAACACTTCTCACTGGTGCTCTGCTGATGCCTTCGTGCTAATGTGGTTTGCTGCTGCAGAAAAAAAACTGTTTGAGTTGGGGAGAGATCACAGTTTAGGTTAAAAAGCAAATTGGCTAATGTCTGGGAACCACCGTCATCATGGTTTGAAAAACTGTTTTCCTTATTTTAGGGAAAGACTGTGGAACTCATTGTAGACTTTCAGAAGGAAAATGAAAACATACAGTAGTCTCCAGTGTCAAAGTCAAATGTTGAAGAGGTTCAGCAGGAGTATAACAAGGCCACACTTCTGTCTTATCTTGTGAGACATTTAAACATTTGGAGATGCTGTTGTCTTTCTGTGGAGGACAGTCGAGATGTTCCCAATGCTTAAATTACACAAGCAGTAAGACAGAAGAAGAGACAGTGTAAGAGAGACTCTTTCAATCTGAAATGCCTATTCACTCTCTTCCTCCCACTCAGAAAAGGAGAGCAGCATCTTTAAGCTTCGTGTGTGTGTGTTTTTTTTTTTCCTCTCCTGGTTTTAAGGCACTCGAAGCTCCTCAACCTCAAGCAGGATTTTTGTATTTAGAGGAAAACAGGATGTGAACTTTTAAGACCACACTAAAGGAGTTTATGATGGAGGGAGACATTGTTCCAGCATGTTCCTGGGCTTGTATACAAGGGGAACATTGAAACACCCGGCGGTTAAGATGTGAGGGGGAAATTTATTGGACTCACATGGGTGACATTTTTAGTCAAACCTAATAGTAATTTGCACGTCATATGGGACAAGTGTTCCAGGGAAGTAGGACGGTTAGAAGTAATTTGGGTACGACTGAGATGATGAGTGACGCTAATAACCGAGTAAAAACATGATTCAAAGTGTTTCACAGTTGACTTTAAATATTTGGATTGATGTGGGGAGGAAATACCTTTCTTTGGCTTTTAAATCACACTTTACTTCTTAAATCTGTCACACAAGGTTTATTTGTTTGTTTGTTTGTTTGTTTAGTTGCACATATGAGAGAATAAAAGAGAAAAACACAGTGCTGTTAAAAAGGGGAATGTGAAGTAGAATCATAAAAACGTACTGAAGAATCTCAGAAGAGAAGAAATGGTAAGGTAATAAAAAGTCAGAGAAGTGAAGGTAATACATTCAAACATAATACAAAATGCTGAAGAAGGACATTAAAGAAAATCTAATTAAAAGCAACACAAGACCAAGCCATTTTATGGTCGACTAGCATCGACTGTTTATTTCTGCTGCTGTGCCTAATTTATTGATGACAAACTTTTTTACCTTAAAGCTGCATGAATTGATTTTTTGGCAGCTTGAGGGCAGCACAACAAGCTATGAACACAACACTGACACTGACAAGTTGTTTTATGGTGGAAAGGTTGTTTTCTCAGTCTCTGTCCTGTGACGCAGTTTGTAACAGCAGCAAAAAGTGACCAAGATGTATGTTTTACTGTTTGACGACGTCTAGCGGCTGCAGTGAACATTGCACAGCCACCAACTATTAATACCCTCAAAGTTTGTCAGGACAAAGGTGGTGTGGGTGGGAGGCACAACAAAGCACAGTCCAGATGTAAGACAAACCTAAGTCAAAATCCCAGTGAGATTTTTAACATTGCAAAAAAAAACCAAAAAATGTGTTGGAACAGTAACTTTCTCAGTAGTATTTCATGGGTCTTAGTCGATGTGTTTAGATAAACACGATTTATCACCGTAGTTTTTTAGCTACCTTTAATAACCCAATTTCCCATGAGCCCTAGATGTTTGCAGTTTTAACTTCACAGCTCAACAAAAGAGGAGTCAGGAGAGGCGAGATTGCAGGTTCCAGTGTTAAGGGAGTGGATGCTAGCCCGGATGTGAGATCATGACTTTACACATTCTGCAGACAGAGAGCAATATTAGCATTCATTTAGAGTGATGTGTGTCTTCACTGATGATGCAAGTCAAATATTCTGAGCTCTTCAGCTGCTAGATATTCCATTTCAGCAGCTACTCTCATAACTTTGACTGTGTGGTGACTGTGTAGGTAGCAGTTAGGGAGGTATCGTGCAGTGGGTTTATCAGAACTTGTTAGATAAAAACAGATCAAAACAACGTCTGCTGTCTGAAATGACAGGAGAGTGCAGAGACAGAATGAAAACTTTAAAACTGCCTTCTGGAAAACCAAAACACTTAGCAGAGCCCAGGGAATCTGCAGCTGGGCAATAATTCTCTGTGGGGTCTGGGTTGACCAATTGGTAAATGTCATATTCCTTTTGCTAATTTATTAAAGACTTAATCAAGTATAAGCTCAGATTTGGTTAAGTCTACAGCAGGAACCTGTCCTCAACCTTTATTCTGTCAGTCATCCATGTATATTTACTAAAATGATGCAAAGAGTGTAGGGATTTTCATTTGGATTGTGCATGCAGCAGCAGGTTGGTTGAAAACCTGAACAGCGAGGCCTGTATCTGTTCAGGCTGAGGCTCTCACACTTAAGTCTCAATCATCATAGTATTTATGGCGTGTGGAAATTTGCTGCCATGTGCTGGGGAGCCAAGACTTAAACCTGAACCTGATGTGAGCAGAAAGATCCTGACCTGAGATGGCAGCCCACAGCTCGATGGCAAAAACCTGTGGGAAACCTCCCTCCAGCCCATCATCATCTCTGATGTTTGCTGGGAGAGCCCAGAGGGCACAGAGGAGGAGGGGGCCGGGAGTGCAATCCTACTAATTTGAAGCAAGTTGGGCGATTTTATGAACTAAGCTGTGAAATATGACTTTAATAATGGTTGCAAATGGCAACACCGGCGTCTGGGAGCATGGGAGGGAGAGGAATATGGCGGGAATAAAAGTGTGGAAAATAAAGAAGTCAAAATTCCTACAATGGGATCAACACCAGCTCACCACCATCCTGGCAAAACCCACAAGCTAATGAAATGTGAAAATACTTGTGGGTGCGGCGACTATGGGCTCAGCAAAATCCATCTCCATAAACTGATGATTAAATCGATGTCCCTGTGGTGGGGGCTTAATTCTGAGTAGATGCTCCACTTTGCTTTGGCGGCTTGCAGGATGAAGCTTCAGCCTCAGAGAAGAGGAACAGACTGAGACAACCGACGTCTGATGAAACGTTTAATGGGTATCGTGGTACAGTTTATTGGGGCACCGCAGCACCACCCCGGCTTCACCCCTGCCCAGTGGTTGGAGTTTTAAAACCACGATGTTGATGCTTGGATTCTCTTTTTATAGCTTTTTCACCTATGTTTAGAAAGTGTGAAACAAACCCAAATAATGATCCTACGTAAACTATTTAAGTTGTACTAACAAGCTTTAAATCAACTCAGTCAGTTTTCTTGTTTGGGGCCAAAATACTTGAGTAATGTGGAGCATTTATCAACATTATAGCAGAGACACATGTTGGGAAAGTCCCTCTTTCAGAGCTGCCTCATGATCCTTCTCTTCCTGTGGACAGGATCGATGTCTGTACACAAACACATGAAGCCTGCCACATTTGGTTCTCAGTAGAAAACATGCACGCTACACACATTCCCCTATGAGAAATGAGAATTTAATGAGTGTACCACCACGAGCTGCTCCAATCGACGAGCAATCCTGGGAAGGAGTTAAGGGATGTTGTTCATTGTCACATGACATTAGGAGCACCGACAGAAACTCTCCACCTCCTCTGAACTGCCTCCTCCCTCTATCCCACTGAGCCCCCAGCCCCGTACGCACATCTTGCCTGCAGATGTGGCGAAACCGCAAACACTTCAAAGTGCCTCCCCTCAGACCAACAGTGTACCCTGACGCCAACTGTAAATGTCCTGGACACAGTGCACGGAAAATATTAAACCCCTCTAACTCACAATGAATAGCCCGGCTAAAGCTGGTAGGCAGAGGGGTGGGGTGGGGAGGGAAGCAGACATCTAAAAAGGCCTACTAAAAACACTTAACGACTCATCATTCTGCTACGCAGCAACACGGGAGAGTCATCTCGGCTGGACGTCTGTCGGCCAGAAACAGAGGAACACTGTGGCTTCTGCTGTTGCTGCCGATGGACATCTGCGGTCGACTCAGCGCTGTGTCACATGTTTACCTGAAATCACACTGAGGTGTGTCAGCAAAACATCCCCGCTGTGAGTCAAAAAGGAAACGGCAGAAAACAACATGGAAGCAGGAAAGAAAAGAGCCTATGCTGTGATGAATGTTCTTCTGATTGTGTTTGGAGAAAAAAGGTCTCAAGGCCTCTCCTCAGTCAACTGGGTTAACATAATGATGTAATTGGCCGGGGCCCCTAAAGAGTTCCATTACATAGACACAGAGATTTAAAGAAAAATTACGTTATTTTAAATATTTTTGGTAGTTTGGGCCATTTTTCTCATATGTTATGAAAAGATTTTACACAGCAGCTTAATTGCAGAGACACATGAACACAGCAGTACAACTTTACAATGTTCACAGTGTCTTGTTACACGATCAAAAGTCCAATTTAACATAGTTATAGAGAATAAACCACTTATTACCCAATATTACCTGGTAAAAAACTGGTAAAATATACACTGGATTTCAGAGCAATGATGCAACACAGGCCTGTTGTACTCAACATCGTCTAAAAATTAAAATTCAATGCATGGCTTTAGTGGACAGTGATGTCCTGACAAGAATCTTATGTAAAAGGGCTGCATTTGACTTTTTAGACATTTTAGATGCTGCATGCTCCTCTTCTCTGAAGCTGTACATTCTTCTCTACATTCGAACGATGGCCAAAACGTCACAACACCAGGTTGTAAAAGAATAAACAGTGAGTATTGAGCAATATCTAAGTGTGTGGGTGTGTGTGAAATCATCTGCAGCAGCACATGTGCTTGCTCGCATGCTTGCATATGCATCATATGTGGGATTGCGTGCTTGCAGTCCTCTGCGCGCTGTGTGATCACTAAACTCTGCGCCACCTCAACTGTGCAGAACTCTGCCGTTTCTCATGGAAGATGAAATGTGCTGCTCTCTATCCCAGAGGAGCTGCTGGGAAGGGGTTGAAAAGCCAGGGGGGAGGAGGGGGGAACATGGCAACATCTCCTCTGATTCCACATCCCAGGGAACTTTGACCTCCAGCAGAGAAACCAAAATAAAAATCCCCTTCTCGCCGCCAAGGCAGCACAACAGGAAGATGGGGTCGTGGAAGAGAGGTGGATGGAAGGAGAACAATGAAACCCCTCTCTCTGGCTCAAGATGGGTGCTTTTTGACAGCTCAAAGCTTTTTGTTCCACTAAAATAAGGGGGCATTGCTGTGCTTTGCAAGGTTGCCAGACATTGTAGGTTTCGCATGAAGATGCACTGCGCCAGGACTCTCACAGGGCAGAGAATCCACCACCACAGAGGAGATGTGGTGATGAAAATATCTCCTACCAGTGTGATGCATTACCACTTTGCAGGGTTTTTAATCCTGCTATCATGCACCACACAGACAATGAAGCAAACAATTGAAGAGCACTGCTGTACATCAAGTCATTGAGTTAGTGTGTAAATGAAGTGCAGGCACTGTTGAGGGCAGGAAAGTCAACAAAGGGCAAAAAAGAAGACAACAGGCCTAGCTTCCTTAGTTGTTATAATAAGTCATATATTTGAAATAAGTTGATCCATTTAGGGTTAACAATCAATGGAAGCATATTGCAAGATATGCTACCCTACGCCAAATATGGGGATTTTTGCTGTAAAAAATGTTGGATTTGTTACAAACAGCATATTTTTGGGATAGGAATCTGTAAAAACAAAATAGGAAACAATCTTCTTAGGTTCTGATTTGATGTATGTTTATTTATAATTCCTGTAAGAATGACGCTGTAACAAACAGATGTTGTTAAAGTTGAATAAGATTGTTATTATTTAACCTCCCAGAAGGGCCAGTCCTGTGTGACTGTGTAGTTGTCTGGATAAATGTGCATATGTTTGTGTGTGTGTGTGTGTGTGTGTGTGTGTGTGTGTGTGTGTGGCAGTTGTCCAGCAGCTAGATGGATGAGGTGTGATACTGGCTTTATTCTCCCATGACAGAGGAGCAGCCAAGGCGCAGGGCAGCAACTTGCATGTCTCGGTCTCACACGATTCCTCAATCTGATTGACGGAGTGGAGGCAAATAGTGACTTAACCCCATTACAGCTAAAAAAAAAAACTACTGTGAGGATTTGTTTTCAATTACAGTCTAATTTAGAGCCACAACCCCCTCCTCAAACACACACACACACACACACACAAATACTAATCTATACTTTTCTCACACTGAATTAGAAATGTCTGTGTGCAATCATAAATAGTTCATGGCACAAATGGGATCCAGATCTGATTATGGGTTCAGAAGGTGTGTGTGTGTGTGTGTGTGTGTGTGTGTGTGTGTGTACACATTTTGACCTCGGACACTGTTAAGCCAACAGATCATCCATTTATAAAATCAAAGTGGATCCATGTGTTTTTGTTTTCCCTCGTCCTCATAAAGCATGTCACACATTTGACTCACAGAGGTTGCTGTAATCTCCATTGCAAGTCATTCTTCCTGTGATGGCTTAATGTGTGTGTGTCTGTTTTCATTAAGCTAGTTTCTTGTAATAGTCTGCCTTCTGCAGGCCAGAGGTTAGTCAACTTGTACAAAACTCGGCAGCAAAGGCAATGATATTTTCATCATAATTCAAGCCATACTCACGCACAGTAACAGACGTGAATGTTAACAGGTGTCGTAGTTTGGCATCAAAATCACTTCAGTCATGGAGAACTCGTGTGCTTTTTGTGGGTTACAGTAATCAAAGCTCAGCTTGTTTATGAGACACATGAAGAAACTTTGGACATGCCCCTCTTGTAATATCTGGTACAAAATGCTCATGTGGTTAGCCTAAGTGTCTCCTGTGCCACACTTGTGTTCCCCTGGTTGGCCAAACTGACCAAAGGGACGCCCTGAAAACCCCCACTATCCCATTGGTCTGTTTGACTACCCCTTAGTGCCTCTCTGGTTGACAAATGCTCCCCACATGATGGAGTACTGATGTAGCTAAGTGTCCCTTTTGATGTACTATATGCTCTGTTAGTTGGTGCCTGAGTACCCTTGTCCTTCTTGTTGGCCCTTTAACTGGACTACAGCATGGTATTCAGATAGACCCATTTTAATCCATACCTCAATGATTGGCTCAAATGCCATCACAGTGCCCCTCCCACCGGCCCCAAGTGCCCCCAGAGTTCTCTCTGTACAGACCAAGTGCCAGTCTAGTCTGCCTTAGTGTTCCTCACAGGTGTCTCTCTGGTGTGACCACAGGGTGTCAAAATGAACCTATGTGCCTGCTTTTGAGTTTTGTGCCTCTGCCTGCTCACCTCTGCAGACACAAACACACAAACTGCTCATAGTGAACACAGTGATTGTCATGTGTATCTATTACCAGTTCCATGTCTGTGGATTTGATTTGCAGCAATAAGACAGTATGTGTAATGACAGCATTAAGGCTTGTTCTGCATATATCCAGTTTCAAGGAAAACAAAGACAGATGCTTCTCCCTCACTGCTCTTACATGTCAACAGAAATAAGGCGAAAACACATTCTTGGTGGCTATGCTGACTGTGTTTAGCCCCGGCTGTGTGTGTTCTGTCTCAGCACTAAAAGGGACCAAATAACAGGCGATGCTGGATGTCTTGACTTGAAGCTGAGGCTCCTTGCCATCGTCAGCCAGTAACGTGAGTAATGAGCTCTGTCAGAGGCTGGCGGCCGACTGATGTTTTCCACCGCAGACGAACCTCCCTGGGAGCTGACGGCCACATGCTAATGACAGATCTCTGCATGCAAATGGCGGCATACCGGAGTGGTCCATGTAGAGAAAGGTGATGAGATGATTTTTGTGATACGCCCAGTGCAGCCTCAGCTCAAGGTCAGGACTTGGTGGAGTATTGAGATTTGGTACTGTATGTTCTTTGGTTGAGATTACAACACAGGGGAGACAGCGCGCCTTCAGGACAAGTGTGTACCACAAGTTCACTAACATTTTTTCACATGAAAGACTTTAGTGTCTGAACAACTTCAACTTTCAACTGTCAAACCCTGTTGTAATATCAATGTGTGTTAATTTGACTTGAGTGCTTTGGAATGGCAGTGTTTGGGAAATGTGCAAATGTTCAAAGCTCTGAGGCAGCACAGTAGTGTTTCTCAATATTCAAGTCAAGAAAGTGGGACTTTTTTTGTCAGATTGCTTGGCGAGAACAGTGCCTCGACTCCATTTGCCCACCCTCTCACACAAAACTTCATCAAGTCTTTACACCAGTATGCTTTCAATTTATCATTAAAGCTCTCACTTACAAGCTGTTGTCTTTTAACATCTCTAAGTGCACAGCCTGTGTTCACCAGTAATCAGCAACTCTCATAGAGAACTAAATGAAAACGGTGTTTTTTTTATGCAGGTCACATCCGGGTGTAGCAACGATGTGACAGATTTTTCCCCTTCAGGGATGAAACTTGCAAAGTTCATCTTTCATCATGCTGTGACCCAAACTAACAGCAGCTCATTTTTAATCCTGTCATGAGGGAGATCTGACATAGATTAATGACCTGTTTTGATCTGCATTTTAAGAAATAATGACACAACAGAACAAAAACAGATCCTCAGCTGGGTCAGTGTGAAAGCTGGGCATTGTCTCTGAAACAGTTCAATTTTAACAGACAACTTGAATTAAAAAAATTTAATATTAAAAAAATACTCTTCCTTATTTGTTTTACAGTAAGTGATTGTTTCCCTCGTCGGGCTGATGGAAATTTAAAGAGAAGAAACCAAACAAACAAAAATAGCATTAAAGACACACCCTCTCTGTTTCTGACACATTAAGGAAACCTTGAGGCTACTCGTAAAATAAAACAACATCTTTCTCTCTCGGCCATAAAATAAAACAGGATTGGCTGCCTCTGCAAAAAAAACACAGGCAGCACTTTTCTCCCTGTTTTCTTCTGAGAAGAATGATTGTAAATGTGTAATTAAATTAATAAAATAGTCCCGGGTAGTTAATCACTGCCCCTGAGGATGCCTGATTGCACAGCTGTGCGTGTGTGTTTGTGTATGAATGCATTTTGGATTGCAAGCAAAATGTATAGAGAGGTAGGTGCATGCAGGATTTTGTGGTTAAGGGTTAGCATATTAAAAATTAAATGGCAACACAGACTTTAAATGTTGCCCAATCCTAAGGGGGCAAGGCGCTCACACAGCATTCACCTCTGGTGGTTAGTTAGCGAGCTGAGGTGGGGGCGGTGTGGCATTAGGCTTCAGTGCATGGTGCCAGTTTCTGCCATAATAAAGGCATTAAAAAGCCTCCTCATTAAGCTATTTTGGGCACAGGAGGATGGTGTGGTGGGCTGGGAGGGGGCACCAGCATTAAGACTGAGGCACTGGCTGCCAGTGATTCTGAGCCAGGGCACCTCTATGTCAGTGGTGGCTGCAGAGATGTAATTACAAACACATGTTTTTTTAATGAGGCTCCAGGGGATCTGTGTGATGAGAGAAAAGAGGCTGAGAGCGAAGGAGTAACGTTTAAAGGTGTACAAGAGAAAAAAAAAGCACAACAGCACACAAATAAGGCCAAGAAATGCTGAGACATCAGCACCTTTGGTCCTCGAAAATGAACGTTGTCATGAAGATATGAGGCTGCACTGTACAAAATGTGGACATCAGTGACCAATGATCATGTTCTGTGCTCTACCAACGGTCAGTTTTGATAAACCATATTTCCCATGAAACACCAGATTGGCCAATTTAGCTGAACAACCATTAGTCTGAGGGTTTATCAACCATCAAAACACTGTGCAGCGGTTTATAATACTATAAAATATGATTTTACAACAAAGATTGTGTCCTCCGTCTCGATGATTGCCAAGTGAACAGAATTAAGCAGTTAACTTTACAGACTAATCTATCAGGAATGTGGGCTTGTGTGGTGCTGTTACACTGAGATTCGACATTTTTGCAGAACAACCCAGTGTTTTTTCTTTTTGCTGGAGAATGGCGCCAGCGTGTGCATGTTAGCTCAGAGAATTCACCCTGTAAACATCTGAGTTTACCACTGAAAGCTGTCTGGTGTTTTACCGTACAGAGAAGAGGAAAAATACATGCCTGTTGCTTGACAAATCATTATTGATACTGATGACTCAGACCTTGGTACTTCTCAGTCATGGATCAAAATACTCACATGGGATGGGAAAACCTGAGCTTGTTTGTAACTGATATAATCGTCATTTACAGATCTGTCAGGAATTATTGACAACACCTGTATTGTGTGATTGGCTGGATTGAAAAACCGAAAAGATCACAGAGAGGATCAGAGGAGACAGAATAAAAGCTTCATCCTGCTGAGTGTCCAAGGCGAGCAATGTGCCATGTTTGTACCAGATGCTGTTGGAAGTAGGAGATTTAGTTGTTTTTCAGTTGTTTGGCACTGCTAGAAAACAAAATGCAGAGGTGGAAAAGAAAAAACAATGTGACACATAAAAGACATATTTCAATGTATCTGGATTAGTGTGGACAAACCCTAATGAGTGAAAGCATGTGATGGAGTCAGCTCAGTTCATGTTGGCAGTAAACAGCCGCTCTTGTGTTGTTGCACCAAGTGAGACAAGATAATACCAGAACAGCTTGACACTCAGGAATTTCTGGATCCACTGGATTGAAGAAATGTTGAATTGTGAGTGTTTTATTGACATACAACAAATAATAAGTCAGGGTTGTGCAGCTCTGTTGTGGAAAGCAGAGTGTTGTGTAACTGTGAGGTGCCTGATGAAGTTGATGGTAGTAGGAAAGAAATTGGGCACCACCAGGCAGCCCTGCCAGCCTCCTCCATGGCAACCCCTCATGTTTATGTTAAATGTGGGACATATAACAGCCCCGTGGCTCTGATGTGGTGCGGTTGTAATCATGTCAGCAACAGACAGAGACAGACAGAGAGAGGGAGAAGCTCTTTGAGAAATGATCAACAGCAACAAACGCTCTGATGAAAGAGCTTGGCCGCACATTCAAGCGCCTAATTTCATGAATAAATTTAGACGGGCGTTAAGAAAAACTGCTGTGGTGGCGACAGTAGATACATTTATGAGGCTGTAACTCAAATTAGATAAACAAACGGCAGAAATCACATTACTCGGATGTCTACTCTGCTCGACTGCTGAAGATGGCTGATTCACAGGGATCAGCATCAGTTTTCACTAAAGATCAGTTCATATGTGGACAGTAGAGCAATGTGAGACTAATGCACACGACAAATAGAAATGCAGAAAATGTCATAATATAACCAATCAAATAGATTAAAACATATATAGATAGAAGATAAATCAAATAAACCTCGTTATCAGACTGAACTGTTTTGTGTGACGTGCTGTTCACTTCAGCTTTTCCTGTGTGGGACACGATGCTGTTTGCATAAACCAATCACTTGCACATTGTGGATTCATTCTGTGTAATGTTCTCTGACTTGTAGTATTGCAGTATATAACTAACTTTTAATAACAAAAAAAATCCCACAAGGGTCTGAGGAAACATCAATGTCCAAAAGACCAGACCTATTCAAAAAACCTATAAAATAGATCATCACAGACTAGGTTCTGTGAGGCTTTTAATTAAGATTAGGTCCTGATTTCTTTTTTTCATATCTAAAACATGAGCAGAGGACTGGTGGCTCGATGTATCAGGAAGAAACAAACTTCAACTCTCTTTGTGGGTAGTTTTGTAAATCAGTAAGCAAAATGTTCCCATGAATTTGAATCGGATGAGGAAAAACTCCAACCAGAAAACTCTTGAGAAAACAATGGGAAAAGCCTCAGTAAGAGCAGCAGAGGAGGGATCCCTCTTCCAGGATGGACTGAACGAATATGAAGAAACATCTTGATTTTTTTGGATTTAGAATGACTAATTCCTAATAATTTTATTCTAATAACAGATTTTTCTAGTGAAAATATATAAAATATCTTATACAAACATAGAAAAATATACTGTGATAAAGGATTTTATTCATATTATTTACACCTAGTTGTGACTTAAAGGTGCATGGGATAGTCCTTTCATTACACCCTGTCTCCTGACCTGTCACGGACAAAATAATTGGTTCTCAGATCATTAGCATTCATTATTAGTGACTAGTTTTGAATAGCTACAGTACACTCACTTATTCAACTGACAAAAATGATTCATGTACGTCAGTAGAAAAAACAGAGAATTTTAACACAAATGCTTGCGCAAGACAAAACCTCAAACTCTGCCTTAATTCTGTTTCTGTTTTTCCTCTGATCTTTGGCAAAACAGATTTTTTTCAAATGTGTGTAGAACACAGTCGAACCAAGGTTTGACAGAATACGCTTGAATTCATTGACTGGTGTCAAGAAACGTTTGTATTTAACAAATATGCACACCTGCTTTTTAAGTACTACTCCTTCACACTGGATCGTGTACAGTAAGTGCAGAGCACGCCACGCTCCTACACCGAGGCCCAAACTCAGTTTGTTTTGGTGTCTTTTTGTGTGTACCACTCTGAATCTGTGTGAATGTTTGTGATCTTTGTGACTGGTTCCCATGGTATCGGACCACCGTGTTCCCAGTCCTCCAGAATCAGCTGGCCTGTTGTGGTTTGATGATGCAGCTCAGGAATCTGTCACCCAGAGCAAAATGCACCGAGATGTTTAGAATCAGGCCCACAAAATATGGAGGTGGTTTCTGAGGGGAAAAGCTCTGCGACTCGGTTCCTGGTTCTGATTAACAGTGTGTTTGTGGGAGGATATCTTGATCAGCATCTGTGTGTGTGTGTGTGTGTGTCTGAGACCATTTACATTGTACTCCTTTAGTGTACCATCTCCTCAAATACCCTTTTCTGGTTTTGGTTTATCAAGTAGCTGAAGTGGAAGACTACTCCACAACGGAAACTACAGCTCCGGAAAAAAATAAGAGACCACTGCAGTCTATTCTTAAATCAACGTCTCTATGAGTATGACAACCGTTCTATACCAGTGTCTGTTAAATTCGTACACGAGCACACCTCATTCTGCTTTATGAGGCACTGATTAGGTGATCACCTGATTCAAATCTTATTGAATGAGGAAGAGTGGTTTAAAGTTACCCTACAGTAATGTGGAAAACTGGTCCAGAGCAGCCAAAACACAAGAAAGCTGTTATTGCAAATCAGGGTTATTCCACCAAATACTGATTTCTGAATGTTCTTTAGTCAAAACATTATTACCATTTTGTTTA
>JAUMHL010000021.1:25415020-25440728 GCA_032362345.1 Sandelia bainsii | reverse complement strand
TTTATTTGCAGAAAATGAAAAATGGTCAAAATACCAGAAAAGGTCCAGTGTTTTCAGACCTCAAATAATGCAAAAAAGCAAAAAAAAACAAGTTCATATTCATTTTTACAAAACACATTACTAATGTTTTAATTTAGGAAGTGTTCAGAAATCAATATTTGGTTGAATAACCCTGATTTGCAATCACAGCTTTCATGCAGTGGTCTCTTATTTTTTTCCAGAGCTGTATTTGGGAAGTAGACATTGGACGTTAGAGGAAAATAAGGACATTTAAAATAGGAAAGCCATTTTTGGGACAGTATTTGAAAAGTGAAAACAGCAGGAGAGCACTGCAGGACAATTTTAGAGAAGCGGGACAATTTTAGGAAGGTGACGATTCTTTTGAAAAGTTTGGGACAGTGGGAAGATACTTTGATCCTTTAGACATCAGACATGTTGTGAAAGTGGGGGATATTTTTGGAAAAGTAAAGATATATTGGAAAATAAAGATATTTTTAGAAAAAGTGAGGCCAATTTTGAAAAGGAAAACATTTTAGTATGTTGGGACAATCTGGGAAAGGGAGGACATTTTGTCCATTATTTATTTCACCAAAGAATTGAGTGTAGGGCTTTGGGAATGAATTATGTGCGATGGTGGTTGTGGTTTTGGTCACGGTGGTGTTTGGGGTTGAGAGTTCATCACCATAAGAACTTTCATTCTTTGGAATCAGTTCATGATGTCTCTTAATCATTTACTTCATATTATTATTCCACCCTGCTGATTTTCTGTATGAGAAAACAAAACAAAGACAAGAACTGTTTCAAATCACAACAGATGGTTTAAAGACAAAACAGCATCAGAGATGTTTCACCAACTGGCTTCTATTTTGATAAAAGCTTGTTTACAGGAATGCTTTCGATTCATCTATTTGGAGTTCTCTTTAAAGTGTACGACCTCTAGCTTCACCCCACAGTGGTATTGTTTTATGTCTCCCATCCAGTTATCCTAATAAAACTTGATTCTGAAAATAATCAAATCAGTTTTATGTAATTGTTTATGAAGAACATAAAAAGGCCTAACAAGGGAAGGCCATAAATTAGCCTAATTATCACAACTTTTTTTAGTTTGGAACAATGAGTCATTATTGCTGTGCATACCCACAAACACGACACATACTTGGATTTAATGTGATTAACTCACTGCAGTGCGGCTTCAGCTGGGCCGCTGCATTTCTGTGCCATAAATCTCTATTCTCCGCTGTCAGCAGGGGCTCCTTACCTCCAGCACTGCCAAAAAAATAAAAATAAAATATTTGTTGTCATTATCCTTGTAATGAAATCAGATAAGGGTGTAGCAACGAGCTGAGTGAGAGCTTGTATATAAAACTACAAAACTACCAGAAACTCCAGGGGAGATAGGGCACTGCTGTTCACGGTGTACCTATGCCAGAGACTGCTAATAGGCATTCTCTCCCTCTCTCCTTGATTAGGTCCAGATGTGTGTGCGTTACACTCTGGGAAATGGCTGAGATGAGAGACAG
The DNA here is from genome assembly GCA_032362345.1 of Sandelia bainsii. Classification (NCBI taxonomy): domain Eukaryota; kingdom Metazoa; phylum Chordata; class Actinopteri; order Anabantiformes; family Anabantidae; genus Sandelia; species Sandelia bainsii. The sequence continues at coordinate 25,439,208 of JAUMHL010000021.1, read as the reverse complement.
CGAGGCCGCCAGAGCCACAGTAAATTCGTGGAACGGCTAATGAATAAAACAACAGCGGATTAAATGTGCCATAGCTAAAAATAATTTGATTAAGAATCTGATTCAATGGCCAAATTGTTTGAGGCCATGCGGGAGACAGCTGTATCTTTATTTGAGCTCTGGTGTGCAGGACCACATTTTCCTTCCTAATGAGCTTCTCCGAGACTTCGATCGGGCTCTTTTTATGGGGATTTCTGGGCAAAGTTGGAGGCCTGATGAATCAGTTGTCATCATGTGTGATTGCCTGTTTAAAAAGTCCCAAACTTTCTGATTCTTTGTAGTCAGGTTCAGGCAGGGTCAGTCCAAAGTCAAAACACGCCCGTCTTCAGCTGCTAACCTGCATTAATTACATATCTCAGAGAAGCAACAAACCTTTGGAGGCTCTATGTTAGACTTGATAACTGCAGACTGCACTGCCAAATTAAATTTAGAGGAATGGTCAACATTTCTGGATACACAAAGTGTAAGATAAAAAGATTGATTTTTATCACATGTCAGTGTGCAACTCATTATTTTCCTGTGTAACTAAACTGAGAACATGATCGTGTTTTTATAGTGAACATTGTTCACTGTATGGTCCACATTCTGATGCAATACATGTTTTTAGATGAACTAAGGCAAGGTTGCAAAGAGATGGCTGAGTGGACAGGGGGTGTACAAAACTGTTACACCACAGAATCAAGTTCAACTCCAGAGTTCTGTGCGTGGTTGGGTTCAGGCAACCAAATCACTTTAGTTAAGGTTAGAGAAAGATTGTGGTTTTGTTTAATAATTCAGTTTATTAATCAGGCTGTGCCTTAATTAACCAGACCACAGTCTTTCTCTAACCTTGACCAAATGTTGAGTCTACGTCCAACCACCGAAAAAAAACTGGATGTTGTACTGAAAGATAAGATACTAAGATAGTGGTGGAAAGAATAACTTGTCTGCCTTTTATAGTGTGTTAATTATCATACTCATATCATATATTATTATGAAGTTTTTTACTTCAAGAGTCAACTGGGTCTTGATCACAGGTGTGTTCTGTGCAAAGTTTGCAAATTTACAGTTATATCAGCATTTTGTGCAACTTCTGTGCCCTTCTGTTAGATAACTTCTTTAACAGAGATTAAGTTGATGTTGATCTTTTTATTCGACTCTCAGTAAGAAAATGACAAAAGTGCAAAGACAGCTTGTATTTGCATTTTGTTGGAAGACTGATGGAGGAGGAGTTAATAAGCCTCAGGCCAGCACCAATTCCTCTATTTCCACTACTACCCTCACATCCTTTTGTTCTAGTCTTGCCCTCCTTTCTCTGTGTCTGTCTAATCTAACTGCTTGTATTTTTCATCTTAACGCAAACTGACAGGCCGACTCTACTCCTGACTTTCACCTGTCCACCCTGCTCGCTGCTGGGGCTACAGCTGGGTTTCTGTACCCAGGACAAGCTCAAATATCTACATGTCACACAGTTCAAATGCCTGAATGCTGTCCAGAGAGCTCAGCGGTGTGTACAAAAGAGCCTGCACACCCAACTGGCTGCCAGGGGAAATAGAGCAGGTAGGCAGGTGAGACAGGGAGACATTGTTTGGTCGTGTTTCTCTTCCTTACAGGTGGGACTCCTCAGAGTCTGGAGCACAGACCTCTGTTCAGATGGACAGGGACACTCTCCAAGAACATTAAGAGGGCTTGGCCTAAAGTTGGCACGACCCAGACTAAGAGCCTGGTCTGGAGGAAATGGTAACGAGAAAGGTTTGGTCGCCTTAAACTAAAGATTGGAGCGATCATATCTTTTCTGCACATTTTAAAATCATCAGTCCAAAGGACTGTTTAAACTTGAGTCAAGTTTTGGTGTCATCTTAAAATTTCCTGGAATTTGCAGGATTTTCTTGACATAAATCAAGTTTGATCTTAAAAACAGAGCTACAGATGGAGAGGAAGTAGTCAGAAGAAATAAACCATTTCTTATGTTCAATAAGCGAGCATGTGATCAGCTGTACAGAGTCGACCTGAGGCCATTACTGCTGCAGAGACAGACAATGAAAAATCTGTCACATACAGCCATTTCTTCTTGTTATTTCAAAGTTTTTATAAATTATGATTCAATTTCACACTCTGTTCTGTGCTTTGTTCAAATCTATTTTGAAATATTTTGTTACGCAGCTGAACTGCAAAGCTGTCAGTTTAACAACATTTTTATATTCATTATAAACTACTGTAAATTTGAAGGTCAGACTGTATCTCGACAGTTGTGTGAAAGCGTAATTTTTAGGAGACAGGGTTGGAAAGCGATAATAAGATTTGGAGAAAGTGTCTTTGTGTAAGTACACACATGCTAAAAAGACCAGTATCCCACAGGCACTGTATTTTTTTCTGGGAAACTGGAAGCAGGACTTGGCAAATATTCCCTGCAAACTCTATTACAAACCACATAAATGTATTTTGATTTTTTTTCAGGATCCCAAAGTCTTCGAAATACCAATATGTGGTTTTCAGACATTAATAAAATCAACTTGACTCAATTATTGATGCCCTGTCCATGTTTGTGTCCACATTTTTGTAAATGTGAAAAAAGAAAAAAGGTTTACAGACTCATGGATCATCCTGATCTCAACCTGAACAGAGCTGATGTACAGCAGAAGACAGACTGAATCAAAGTGAGACTTTCTGTATAAGAGAAACAGGAATAGCAGAAAACTTCAGAGAAACTGAGAGACACACGCTGAAGGTGAAGAGAATTAGATTAAGGGAAACATTGTGCGTGATGTCAGGCTGCTGTTTAGTGCTGCAAACTGGCTGCACATGGCGGGACGAGAGGTCAAGGATGGAAATTAAGGAACAAATTCAGAACAGCAGCCGAGGGTGAGAGGAGGTGCGGCGGTCAGAACAAGGCAACAAGGCCGAGGGGTCAGTGTGGACTGTGCATACAGATTTTTTAAACAGCAATTAGAAGCTCCTCCTGCTTCCAGCCCAGAGACACGGCGACGGCCTGACCTCTAATCATCCACAATTTCTTTCAGGTTCCGAGTCTCTGATATGCGTCTCCTCCAACCGGCTGTTTATTTTTCACAGTGCTTCCTGTTTGATTGAGCACCACAGGCTGTGTGTCTTTATTCTATCAAATCTGACAGCACGGATGGCAACAATCGTGTGCACATTCACATGTTAAATCATCCAGCACTACAAGCATCCAATCTGCCCAAGTCCTATTTCTATTAGAGTATGGGGAATGCCCTGTCAAAATAATGGTCATTAACAATACGACTGATTTATTTTATGCTCATAGGCCAGTTATATAACTGGGAAATCAGTTTAGTGTGGCCCATGGCTTTTAATAACACAGTAGTCAGTGCTGCTATGGAGAACAATTATTCAGAAGTGGGAATCAGAGGTGTGGAGTTGTGAAGTTGCTGGTTCTGTTTTTCCTCTTCATTCTGTAGCTTATTCCCACATCAAGGTTTTTCTTGAAACAATATCCTCAATGTTACTCAACACAGGACTCTGCCAGACAATGTAATAATCGTAGGTTTAGAGCTTAATTATTTCAACCTCGAGAAATCGTGTTTTGTCTGTTATTTTGGCAGACAAGTCTAAATACTCCAATACCCACGAGTGTTGTTACTTGAAAACTGTAATAAATTACTCAGACATTTAAAAACAGCGTTTTACAGACAGGAAAATATTAGATTATGCAAGTGATAATTGCAATTACATAAGAACAGGACAGATGTAATAAAACAAGACATAAATAGAATGATGTAGGAATTTAAATACGACAAGAGATGTTTTCTAAAGACAGGTTTTAAAAAATATCAGTTACCTCAGTTTGGGGCAAACAAGTGAAAATACACAATCACTTTTTCACTTTAAGTGAAATAACTGCTCAGCAGGTCTGAGGGGTCTGGAGGTGAAACGGGTTGAGCAGCTCAGAGATGGAGCCCAGTGCCTGACCATGCAATGTTTTAAAAACAAAGTGATTACACATTAGTGATTGAAAAAGTAATTGATTACTAACTACTCATCAGCAAAAGTAATGTATTATATTTGTCATTACTTTACTTTCATTCATCGGTGCCCAAATCATCCACATCATCTAAATAATGTGTAGAAACACAAAACAGAAGACATTGTTGTTTTTTTAAGGAGCCAGATTAACTGATGATTCAGCTGCTGGTTTGACTCCATACAGTTCTCCAGACATCCCAACACTACAGCGTTAAACAAACTGAGCCAGGTGATTCCTGACTGCAGACATGCATGTGGCAGAACACACAACATTTAACTCTAGAATGACTGGGAGTGTCATTTCTCCTCTTGTGGCAGGACAGGTCTCCTTGTTGGCCTACTTGTTTAAGGTTGATGTCCACTGTGGAGCTGAGTAACTTTCTCCAGTTTGTAGAAAATCCTCGTCGACACACGTGGCCAACAGATCTGACATGCTGGACTTCTCAACTGAGCATGCTTATCGTGAAAACCTCCTTCTCTCCTATGACTACAACCATTCCTACAGGGGATTTATACACTTCCCCCACCTTTAACCCCGATGTTTCTCCACAGATCATCTCAGTAATGAGCCATGTGGTCCCCTCTGGCTCTCACTAATCAAGGATCCAAGGCTGTCCCATCCTCGGCCCGATGCCGCGGCAGCAAAACACACGCTGAAAGCAAAGTGGTTCTCTCTCTGCCATCTGGTCTCCATGCCTGGTCCTGTCTCCACTCTGCCGGCGATTTACGCCCTCCTGAGGTGTTTCGCCTTTTAACTCACACATAATTGGCCCCCAGATGCAAAAAAGATGTGGAGGCCAGTTTTTATTAGTTGCCAAGCAGAGGTCATTGTTTTCGCATTGCTCTGACTCAGCAGTGCTAAGGTTTAAAAAGAAACACTTTATGTCTGTACACCTTGACCAATTAATGAAACAAGTAAGAAGTCTGTAAGAAGTTGTGCATGAGTCAAGACAATGATGAAATACAGAGGCACCTGACAGTGTGTGCTGAATGACAGTAAAGCAATAGAAAAAACATAGACTTCGCCTGTTCTACAAATATCTAAAATATTAGTCCAGTTCCCGACCACTTCCTCCACCACTTCCTCCACCGACTCACCAGACATGATGCGCCTGCTGTCAATTTGCATGAGTTAATAGGTGATATTCAAAAGAAAAACACATGACATGACAGGAATAAGGACCTTTACGGTTTTCTGAGTAGTTGGAAAAATCAGATTAAAGGTCTCACATTATTTCAAAGTGACAAATAGTGGAACCTGTTTCTGAGGCTGACAATTACAGTATGTAAAGAAAATTCAGCTGCCTGATTTAGTTTTCAGTAAAACCACTGAGTTAGTACAACACAGTTAAACAGTATTTCAGACTAATCAAAAGCATAAATTGTATTTCATCTTCTCTCATACACCTGAAGCAGCATTAACACCAATGTAGGCCCTTTTGTGGTGCTGTTTTGCTGTGCTGATTGCGTACATAAGTATGTGCCTGATATGTGTTTAAATAAGTAGTTTCAAACTTAAATACTTAAATACAGTACATCCAGTACATTCTAGGAATGAAATCACAGGCACAATTATGATTGTTTTCCTGGAATTGTTGTTTTTCTTTGTCATTTATAATAATTATCTGACAAATTGTCTGATGAAACAAGAGATCTGAAGACACCACTTTGGACCAAGAGAAATGTATTTATTCTATATTTATTTTATTCTGATAAAACTGTTGCACTATGTGATGTAGCTCTGACAATTTTTTTTTTTGAGTTTACAAAGAGACAGTTTTGTGTCAGATTTGCCACAGTCAAAACACTGTTGTGGACACCTTTAGATTTTGAGCAAATTATATAAAATTACATACCTTTCAGTTGTTATATTGCACATGATTCTAGTTAGTTTTCTTCTTAATATCAAACAGGCCTGCTAACAAAAAAGTAACAAATTAAACGAGCCACACTTTGACAGCAGGTGTATCTAATGCTCCACTTTGCAGAACAGCCTCTTAACTTTCATGCTGCTTTCTCATGAAGCAGTTCTTTAATTAACCTCTGACCCCTCCAACAGGCAACTCTTTAAATATACAGAGGAGGCAGCAGATGATAGATTTCTAGAAACTCAACTGAAACTTAAATTAACATACTTTATAATTTGGCTATTTTTTCCATTCAACTGTTTTTTTAATTATCAAAAGCTGGTAGTTAGAGAGTGGATAAATTTCATTATTGATTAATGAGTGATTTATGTCAGACTTGTTATCTGATTTAATTGCTCAAACACAATAAAACTATAACACCATAAAGAGCCCATCCGGTCAAAATAGCGAACAATTTTCATTAAAACTTTAAAATGACATTTATGGGGCGCTTATGTAGCACACCATAAATATGCCTTCTGTATTATCACCTACAAAATCATACTTTTTCGTAAAAATGACAAACCGTAAACATATATTTTGTAAGTTGTTATAAAAATATATTAGTCTGCAATATACCAAAAACTGTGTGTTTAAATTACAGGCGTGTATGTTTTTATTCAGGCGATATGTACAACTTCCCCGGTCTTTTTAGGGTCCTTGACGTGGCATTAATAAACAAAGATGGCGGTGGCGTCTGGGGCTTCATAGAGTTTGTCTGTATACTTTGAGACTTATGGTGATTATTATCTCAGGTTGATAGCCAAAACCTTTCCTGTATGCATTGTTTTTTCCTTTCTTGTTTGAGGCATTTTGGTTGTGAAGTTGTTAAATGAGCGGCTGGGCTGGTTTTTCTGACGAGGAGCTGCGGAGGATGCAGCAGAAAGGTAGCTAACATTTCTTGTTGCTAAAGTTAGCTAGACAAGTTAGCATCTGACTCTACTTCAGTTTCCCCAGCGGTGTCTTTTTTAAATTCAACTTTAATATTTAGTCTGAGTCACTTTCTGTAAAACATTTGCTAGTAACCACGAACCGATGGCTTTTCAGACACGGGGGTGGCCACAGCGGCAGCCCGAGGTCGGAAACCGGCTCCGGTCAACCGGACTCGGCAGCACTTACAACGAGAGAAGGCTCTTCAGCAAGTCGCTCAGAAAAACACAGGAGCTGGATCATCCGGCCTCACACCGGAGCAACAGCTCACCCAACCGCCGCCAAAGAAACAGCCTCAGCCCGCAGCACCAGTAAGAACTCCGGCTGTCAAACAGGAAGAGCAGCAGAGACCCAGCGAGCTGAAGCCGACTGACAATCACCAACCGGCTCAAGAGGAGGAGACCCCGGCTGTCAAAGAGCTGGAGAGACAAGAGGTGGAACTGTTAGTATGTTTTTGTTATCGTACACTCTGTAGAGGTTTGGTTTGAGTGAGAGCACTAAAAGTAAAAAAGTACCATATAAAGATGTAACCCACTGCTGGATACCAGTAAAAAAAAAAAAAAGTCTGTTGTGATTTTGTTCCCCTTATTGATACATTATGTAACTAAACCATGGTGTAGAGAACATTGCAGCAAATCGGAAACGAACCCAAAACGTCCACTTCCAGCAGCCCCAGTTGGTTCCCAACAAACCAAAGTCTAACGTAATTAATGTAATTATATTTGCAGATGTGACTACAATTCTTACAGCACTAAATGTGATTAGATTTAGACAACAGAATAAGTGACAAACAGGCCAAAACTAGTTCAAACTGATTAAAACTTCATTACAGGTGATAATGTTATTTGTTGAGCCCACGGTTTAGTTGTACTTTTCTGTATGTACATACAGAGGCATAATTGGCATTCTACAGTTACTTGAGTAACCATGAGTTTTTAATGGAATGTCTTTATTTGTGCACCCTTTTATTTCAATTTAAAGGATATTATTAGACATACAGCACCTTTAGTGGTGTCTTTTTTTTCCTTTGTCTTTAAAATGTTTTTTGTGTGTTGGGTCTGATCACAGGCGGGAAAAGACGCGTCTGGAGCAACTGCAGCAAGAGCAGAAAGTAATCGAAGAGAGGAATAAGCGCAAGAAAGCTCTGCTGGCAAAAACTATTGCTGAGAAGTAAGTATGGATGGTTTAGTACCGTGCTGAGCAACATGATGAAATGACACATCTGAAAGGTTTGTTACCCTCCACTCTGCCACAGGTCCAAACAGACTCAGGCAGAGGCTGTGAAGCTGAAGAGAATTCAGAAGGAGCTCCAGGCTCTCGATGATATGGTGTCCAATGATATTGGCATCCTAAGAGGGAAGATAGAACAGGCCAGCTGGGACTACACCGCTGCAAGGTACAAAGACTATCCATGAAGACATAAGAAATTAAAGAAGGTGTATTTTATGGACAGACACCATTACCATAGTGAGAAGCCATTCCTCTCAGTACTGTATGAAGAGAGGAGAGCAAAACACAGAAGAGGCGTCCAGTCAACCAAACCTCCAAATGTCTGTCTGCACTGGTTGTAACCTCCTGTGACATTTTAACTTACCACACCAGAAGCACAGGTGCTACTAACAACATAAATTAGTCACCGTGTAATGTACATTTACTGTAAAAGCTCTCCTTTTTAACCCTAGAAACACTGCCCCCTGCAGATGGTTTCCAGTACTCATATAAGCCTTTTTCTCACAGCACCTGTAATCCACATCTGTTCTCAAACACTCTTTCAGCAAACAATGTCCCACTAAGATGTTTTGGATGGTCTGCTTTGCGTCAACATACAGAGCTTAAATAGGCACGAATATAACTTTCCATCCTTCCATTAACTTAACCGCTATTTCTGTTAACAGTCGTGGGGCCTATCCCAGCTGTCACTGGGCGATAGGCAGGACGTCAGTCTATCACAGGGCTGACGGATAGACAACCATTCACACTCACATTAACTGGTGATTTGTCATTTTAGAGTTAGCAGTTAACCTAAACTTATGTCTTTGCACTGTGGGAGGACGAAGCCCATGCAGGCACGGGGAGAACATGCAAACTCCACACAGAACTCACCCGGCCGGACGGAGGATTTGAGCACAGGTCCTTCTAGCTGTGAGGTGACAGTGCTAACCACCACACCATCATGCTGCCCTGACTGAATAAAATATTGAATAATTTCTAAGTAATAAATAAATATGCTATATGTGCCTAATTTCCAGCAGTTGCATTTAAACCACTTTGTTTTTAACATTTTATAGCAGCTAAAAATACAAAGCCTGAAACTATTTTATAATAAACTCTACTCATAGTGATCCAGTGATCTACAATCTGACTTTGTGCTTGTATCTGGGATTCCTCTTTGCAGCCTGTTGTGTAGTGAGATTAGATCCATGTCATGAACACTTCTCATCACAGATGTTTGTATAACGGGAAGAGGACCTGACCTTCAAGCACTCATTACACTGGACTCTGTTATGATTTAATCAGTTGTTGCCCTTACAGTGAGATACACCATAAAACCCCAAGGTGAAATTCAACTTTTAGAAATGTTTGACATCATTTGGTTTATTGCCACAGTTTCCAAACAGCTTGTGGTTTCCTGTTCTTCACAATTAAAACAATGTTTCTGTGTTCAAACATCGTGGGAGGACTTGTATTCTCAGTGGAGCCGTTTATGAAAATATTCAGTACATGTGCCAGTACAGAGTCTTAGTTTAAAAAAAGATACTGCACCCACATTTAAAAAAATATAAAGCTTTTGTCTTGTAATTTTTAACACAAGGATCAAACTTTAAGATTCTGGTCGGGCATTTGCTGCCAACTTTTGTTGCCTGACAGTTTAGTAGCAAAGAAAGATGTTGAGAAAATACTAATAGAGCCACTTTTCCATGTTCCCTGTTTGTCTGATCAGCAGTGTAAAACCAGAATATATCAGTGATTTAAACATTGTGTTTGTTATCAAAACTATTAATTTTCCCATAATTTCAACTGTATGTCTCTGATCCCAAATAACTGATGAGCATAAAGAATTCTGATGTCGTTTGTGCTCACAAATGCTTGCATTTTGACAAAAAGCAGGTACGAACAGATGAATGAGTTTCCTAATACGCATTCAGCATATTTGGTCATAGTGCTTTTTATGAACGATCGTGCACTGCAGATGGGAGTACTTGGATTTGTTACAGCTTCATTTGTTAATGAAATGAAACATCTCTACTCCTAAAAAAGTAGTTATTCATAGTTTAACTGAGAAATATGTTCAGTTTAAAGCTAAATATATGTGACAAGCTGTTTTGATTTTCTTTTTGTCTTTTTTTTTTGTATTTTCTCTCATTATTTCTTCACATTTTCCACAGAAAGCGTTACGAGAAGGCAGAGGCGGAGTACGTGATGGCCAAGCTGGACCTGCACAAGAAGACGGAGGTGAAGGAGCAGCTGACGGAGCACCTTTGCGCCATCATCCAGCAGAACGAGCTGCGTAAAGCCCACAAGCTGGAGGAGCTGATGCAGCAACTGCAGCTTCAGGCGACTGAGGAGGAGCTGGAGAGGCTGAAAGAGGACGAGGAGAAGAGGAGAGGGTGTGTGGAGGTGCAACAAGATGGAAAAGAGGAAAACAGTTCGATGCAGAACCAGGAAGGAACCGTGCAATCAACCAAAGACTGTAAACCCACAGAGGAAGAGATTGTGATGGAGGAGAAGGGAGGTGATGTCCAGAAAGAGCACAAACTTATGATTGAACTACCAAAGAACGAACAAGACTCTAAAACACTAGAAAATAATGGTCTTCAGAATGAGACTGTGGCCTCCTGATGCTCGAAATCACCTCTTCTGTAAAATATCTGCACATTATCACCCGTTCTCCACTGTAGGGATCAATATGAAACACTAACACAGTTTTAAACTAAAGCCATCAGCTAGATGAAATGTCTCTGACTTGTAGATGTGTTTATTTCTAGGGCTGGGTATCTTGTAAAAATATTTGACTTAACTGCATATTGGATTTGGGCAACTAAAGTACTTTGGTTAAAGTCTGGGAGATCACTGAATGCTGACGTTTGAATAATATCCATGGATATGAAGCTGTCAAAAACATAAAACATGTGACTTAATGTTTCTTTTAAAATGTATTTTCTTTTGTAACATAAAGCTCCCAGTACTCTTATTTCCCAGGAACTAAAGTTTGGGAACCTTCCCTGCTGAGAAAATCCTCAATGGAATTGCACTGTACAGTTCCCCGGGAAGATAAAGAAAATGATCGAAAGCTGTTTTTTACATGTGCAGCAGGATTTTAAAATGTTCTGTGCAGTATTTGAACAATCAGTGTTCAGCACTGCAGGCCCCATAGTTCCTGGGCTTTTAAAATGTACCACCACCCAACCAGGGCAAACCTGGACCTAAATTTAAACCCTAGTTGCCGTGTGGACACACAAATATAAGAACTAAGTTCATCTAAAGGTTCCCGGTCCCCTGGAAAAGTTCTGCAGTGGAAACGGGGCTTTAGTCGTTAGTGAATGTATATATGTTATATATTATTTGGGGGCCGCAGTTATATTATTCTAAAATAATATAATATATTATTCTAAAATACTAAAATTGGTGTCTGGTTAGATTAAGAAACCTGTCTTCTTAGGTCAGATGGTTCCTGGTTTAAATAAGAACTGTGCCTCTTTTAGACTTGAAACTTGACTAGAAAAGGTTTTTGCACAACTGCTTGTATTGAATCGTTTCACATCGGAGAACTTTGACTTCTTTTACTTAATGTTAAAAAGACTTTGTAGAAATGTACAGTATTTGGGAGAAATATACTTTTGGTACTGGTATTGAATCTTGATTACTGTATTGATGCTAATATTGAAGACTTTCAGTGATACCCAGCCCTTGCTGTATTTGTACCTGCAGGATCAGACAGAATCATATTCAGCTGTAAATCAGAAAAGTATCTTGCGGCCATTATCCTCGATCAGTCGATCCTCAGTCGTGCTTCCAAAAAAAGAACTCTTCTTCCAAACATGTGGTTTTACATCATATGCGAATTATCTCTGAGCGAAGGTTGAATTCAGCAGACGACTGGTTTTGATTGTTGTCTCTTTGTGGCAGGAATGAAAGATGGGTCGTGTTTACTTCCTGGAAGAACGACTGTTTCATGCCAGCGGAGCTGAGCATTAATCCGCTTCTATTCTAAACACAAACCCTCCTGTCTTATGTGTTGTGGACGAACATGTTAGCTGGTGCTCGGCTTGTGTTTCTCAAAGCTAGTCCTGGTCTTTTCAGTGCAGCTGAGGAGCAGCGGGCTTCCTGAATGGTAAGATGATATCTGTTCATCTATGTACAGATGCTTTCGCGTGCATGTGCTTCTTGCAGAGTTTACTTTCCTTCTTTGCACATGGAACAACGTGTTGAAAATAATGTGTGACAATAATCTCATGTTAAAGTCTTTAAATATGAGCCTGACCAAAGTCTGATTTATTAGTTTGAATGTTCTGACACAGATGAATAATGTTTGTAAGAAGTTATTTAAATGTTTAAATATTTAAAAAGGTGATATTTAGAAACGCACTACAATATGATATTTCACTAAAATAAACAGTAAAAAGAGATGATTTTCCTTTCTTTGCTTTCTGTTCTCACTTTATTGTTTCAGCGTTTAGATAATGAGTTGTCTGCAGGACTGAAAGCCTGTGGTCCTGGAAGGAATTTTACACCGAGGAGAGCACTCTGGGACTTCCATCACTTTTTCAAGTCATTTTTAAAGTGCAGTAAGTGTTTCTGTAAACCGCTCTTGAGATTTTACAGCACTCCGGTCACAGCTGGCCGTCTGAAGGAGAGGCCGTAAAAAGCAGCTTTTTAAATTAGTTGAGAGGTAGAAGCTCTGAGAGGGAGAGTGACCACGGTCCTCTCTGTCTCCGCAGAAACTCCAAGGTCGATGTTTGAAGATTTCAGCTCAGAATAATGAAGGTATTGGATTTGATCATGTCGGTTGTGAACATCACAATAAAAGAAAATCAGTGGTGAAGTGCAATTAATTACATTTCCTCAATTTTGAAGTCCTACTTTATTCTGTGTTTAATAAGGATATTTACTTTTTACTCCACTAAATTTGACTGTAGTCACTTTATTGATGCAAAATTTGTGTTGATAAAGTCATTTTAGTCTAATTGAGTCCTAAAAGAAAGAAACCTTTTGTTTTGTTTTGTCTTACAGCTACCTGCCTTTTGCCTTTGCAACATTTTTTTAACATTGAGATTTTTTTTAAATTATTTTTCACTTGCTTTAAATTTACTCCAGGTTTGCTACAACATTAAAAAACAATTTGATTTTCTTGCGTCAATAATAAGCAAATATGACATCACTAAAATGTCTGAGTATGTTCCACACTGACTAATCCCACTGAGGTTTTCTTTATTGACTTAATGCAGACGGAACAGAAGAGCATCTCCACGTCTGGGAACAGTAATGATGACAGTAATAATTATCCCGGTCTCTTCAGATAAAAAGAAATGTGTGACGAGGGAAAACGAGAAGATGCAGGATGCGGAGATTAAGGCATCGAACCGGGCCCCAAACTGCAGAAATCTACGCTGAAAATACATTTTCCACCGGCGAGTGTGTGTGTGCGTGTGTGTGTGTGTGTGCGTGCGTGTGTTGGGCCGTACTTCAGAGAGCGGAGGGTTTATAAAGTAAAGTGTGATTTATGTGGCGCTGGCGTCCCCCGACAGGTCGAGAAAGACCCTGAAACCCGAGAAGAAGAGGAAAAAAACCCAAATCAGGTTTTCCTGAAAATCTGAGCCATCTGGACGCGTCCGGCTTCACATCAGCCGAACTCTGCACAAAGTAGAAAAGGACGGAATCAGGGTCAAGATTGCGCACGTTTAAAATGTGTCTGCTTTAATCCTCTTTTTCTCTTTTGCTGCAGCAGGAGAATGAACCGAATCTCATTTAAATTTCTAACTTCACTGCTGGAGCCGAATTCAATTCAATTCTCATAAGAACCAACTGGTAAACTGAGAATAGATAAATCTGCAAGATAAACACAAAAAATGTTCTGATTTATAGAAAAACGTAAAGAGACGAATGGAATTTGGCTTCATGACATGACGCGCGGACAAATACATTTTAATTTGAGGAAAAGTAACTAGGAGTTGTTCTGGAAAAGAAATAATCTAAAATAATAAAACGGAGAAAACAATAGGTACGAGTCTGACTTGTTGTAAAATGCAGAAGTTAAATCATTCTCCTTAATTTTAAATATAAAAAGAACGAAACCACTGATGAATTGATTTATTGATTTCACGCGCTCTGATGAACGGTTAGGGGGTGGGGGGTGTTATAAAGGATTAATTTCACACGGCCACTCGCTCTGTAAACTCTCCGTGTTGTTTTAATCAGGAGCAGATTTGCTTTTTTATGTCGGAACACCACAGAGCGTTTACAGTTACAACAGTGCAGCGTGTGAAGAACAAGAGAGGCAGGAGACACAGAAAGACACTGAGATCAAATCTATTCAATCAGCGCGTTTTTTGTAATAAACAATCTTCACACAGTCTCCAACAAGTCAGCTCACAGCAGCAGTTGTTTCCAGCTAATTAATTATGATGCATCTCAGACATTTCTTTAGTTAGAAAACGCAGCAAAAACTAAAAATCTGGACGCGGAGTGTAAGGCTTAGTGTCACTAAGTTTTATATTACCTACAGTTTTTCTTATTGATGCTTAAACACACGTCATTCAGTTATTTGTAAGTTATAGTAACCAACTGTTATTTTTCATTTTAATTAAGGACTTGGTGAATTATTTTCCACTGTAAGAGAATCGACTTTGTGAGACGCGTATTTTGGCAAACACATCATTTGTGAATTATACTGAAGAGGAAATAAGACAAGATCAGATTTTCCTATAGTGCATAAATAGAATTTATGTGCAAAACCTACAGATACGATTCAATTTAAAGTTTATTTAAAGTGCAGTTTAGCAACAAGACACAAATGCAGATACAGATAAATACGTTTACTGGGCCTGTAAGAAATAAGTTACTAATATTCCAGAGTGACACACATGAAATATTACTGTGCAACAGATATAATCAAGATTAAAAGTGAAAAAACAAAGAATTGCACTTTTGCATATTCAGCTAAACCTCTTGCCTGCAGATAACCTTCACGTCTGCATCCTGACTCCTTCTCCTCTGACAGCCTCCCCTGAAAGCTCTAATCAGCTCAGTCTTTGTGAGATTTGCAGCTCAGCAGCAGACGGTACGACGAGAAGTCCCGGTGCAGCCGCTGCAATCAGGCGCAGCGCGGGGGGGGGGAGCGTGTCTGCAACATATGGTTCCCTGCACAGGATGTAAAGAGTCAACAAGGAGACCATTTACTCCCAATTAGGGAAATAAAACAGGACAGGGGCCAAGGCGCTACTCCAATCAGCAACAGAGGTCACTGGACAACGGCGGCGGCGGCGGCGGCCCGGGACCGTCATCATCGTCCTCAGCCCGGGGCCAGGACTGAACAGCACAGAGGGACTGAGCTAAAACAGAGTCAGCAGAGAAAGAAAACACATTAAGACCGAGGGGGGACTTTTATTTAAATGTGTGTGTTGTGACTGACAGGTCTGCTGGATGAAGAATTCAGTCGCACCACAAAAATACTTCATATGCACAAGTGTGAGTGTGAAGCATTAACAGCGTGTTGTACTGGACAAACATTCAAATATCATTTTAACAGGTTTAACTTTAGACTTCCCAATCCTGTCACCCTGCATGTTTAAACTGGATCATAGGGAAACTGAACAACAGAAACTAGTTAAGCATATTTAAGTTAGCTCAGTGGGAGGAGAAGTCGTCTCCCAACCCAAGGGTGAGTGGTTCGATTCCCAGTCCCAACAAGCTACATGTCGAGGTGTCCTTGGACAAGACACCGAAACCCCGTAGTGGCGCTGACGCAGGTCTAGCAGCTGTCCAAACAACAATTTCCCCAAGGGGATCAATAAAGTATCTATTATTATTATTTTCAAAATAAAGGTCTGCATTGTTTCAGAGATAAAAGAGATAAAATCTAAAATATAGATTTTATCTGTCAGATAACAAAGTGCAGTAAATACTTAAATGACTAAACTAATCAAATCACCACTTATGAGAAACTGTGAAAGTCATTTATGATGCTGGTGTCTCTGACTGATTTGTCATTATTTGAGTCATGGTTGCGTAATTTTTCATCATTCATTATTTGAACCTAATGACACAACTCGTCATGATGGGTTGCAGCCTTGTTCTTTGATTGACAACTAAAAAACAAACAAAGTTTTTCAGGGATTACTGACATAAAGTGTTTTACATAGACAGGACAACACTGCACGTACTCTGTGTGTCCTCGTTAACATTTACTCTTCACCTCAGAGGGTCACCAGGTTTTCATGGCTTCACCGTTTTAGCTACCACCCACTGGACCAGACTACATCCCAGTGCAGCCCCTAATTATCCCCTTTCAGGCTTTTTAGTTCTGACATGAGTTAAAGTCTGAAGTTTCAGGCCTCTGTGATCAAGCTCCATTTCAAACTCACAAAACTAATTTAGTGAAGCTCTGCCGGTCAATTTATGACCACTCCTGTTTTTGGCTTGTACAATTTAAAACTGTATGAAACTTAAAAAAAAAATCTTTCTGATTTATATGATCAACTTCATTGAAACAGCTGACTGCGAGCCCAGAACCCGCCTGTCAGGCTCAGACACACACTGATGAAACACTTGGAGCCTGTTGGTTTAGATCTGCGGGGTAAATGATGATAAATACTTGATGTTACAGATCAACAATATGACAACGTCGCCTAAAAATTCTGTTTAAATGATGCAATAATGAAACTGAAACAACTAGAATGTAGTGCATGAAAGCACAAAACGCACACACTTGACATTTGTTTTCTCTGCATGATCGACACATCTTCCCACCCAGAAATCCAAATTTTCTGTTTTTTTCAGGTGTCTGTGAATTAGTTTTAATTTAAAATTACTAAGAGTCTATCTCTATAGTCTAAAGTATCTTTATATTAACAACATCCTGTATGTTTGAATCCAGAATTTAAGCTGAATGAGACCTCATAATCACACTGGAAAAGAAGACAGGGTGACATGCAGTAAAGGTCCCAGTCCGGACTGGAGCGACAGTAGAGGTGTTTGGTTATGTGGTCTTCATCATCGGCGTGGCCCCCGCTGAGTTTTTCCTTATCCAAACTGAGGGCATGTCCAACTCCTCTGAGACTCATCTGTGAATCTGAGCTGTGTAAACAACTTTTTCTTCATCTGAGTTCATCACACAAACTATATCTCACACTGTGAACCTCTACAATGATCCTCAGCCAACATGTCCAGCGTTTGATGTCTCTGACTGCGTTCTATGATTAATTTGACTTGTTAGTGGTGACACTAAATTTGATTTTGCTTTATTACCTCCTGCTTTATTCCACACAAAGCTGCTTCTCCAAATAACAGACAAATAATAACTCGAAGCCTGAATGTCTGATGCAGATTTTTCGCTCAGATGCTCAGGATGGCATTTTCCTCTCACAGATGTTTGGACGTTTCCATTCGCCACAGACAAACTGTAGCAGCCGGAGCGAACAGGCCACTGAACAAAGAATAGGGGCCCTGCAGGAGAAGACTGAGAGTCTGAGACACGGGGAGGCCTTTTTCTTTGCTTTTTTTTTCTTTGCCCTAGCTGGCACCGGAATGGACTTGTAGGCAGGAAAAGAGAATCTAGGCGGGGGGGGGGACTAATGATGAAAAAGTCTCCTCTATCCCTGTGCCTTCATTAAATACATGGAAAGAACGAGAGAAGCACATCTGGATTCAATCTGCGTCTCTTTGATGGCATCAAGTGTTCTTTTCCCAGATCGTGGGGCTGGAAGCTATGGGATGTCTATGGCAGCTCGAAGCACAGTCGACTCCTGCCATCTGAACACACGAACCCCTCCTTCCAACCCACCCACATCACCTCCACCATCCAGCTCCCTCCAGTCCTTCATCCCTCCACCTCTACCACCTCTGCAGCCCAGCTAACCAGCAGTTCAGCTCCAGTAGTTAAAGCAGTACCTGAGAAGGATTTACTTTCATTTTCAGAGACTTACTTTAGTTTAGTGGGAACTGTGGTGTCATTTCTGAACTATATTTATCTGCTGGTTGGACTAAATGTTCCCCACATTTCTGGTTTGTGACCCATCATCTTACATTTTGACTTATTCGCCCAATGAGTGATTTTCATTCTCATTTAAAAGCACTTTTTTGATGACTCCTATTTTAGAAAAGTTACTCTTTTTTTCTTTCTCTCCTTTCTTTTCTTTCATTTTCAACTGATATGAAACCATAAAAATCCCCCCAAACTTTCAGCTGGGGGAAAATCCTTTCTGATATATCTCCAAAGGGATTTTCAGAGCAGTCTGAGAGTCTCTGAAAAAGCAAATTTCACTTTCTTTTCCACCACCTGCCTCAACAGTCGGTTAATTAACCGTTGCAAAGTACCGGAGAACCACACACTGTTGCCTGTTACAACATTTCAGCTGGAAAATGTCCTAAAAAAATATGAAGACCAACATTTTGCAAAAAGTCATGATGACTAGAGAAGCTGGTTTGGTAGTTATCAGCAGCAGAATGAGTTTAAAGGGTCACTTCACCCAATTTCTGAAAGAAAAAACAACTGTATTCTGTGGAGTGATGGGGTAACAGAAACAACATGTTGCTATTTAATTCGTTTTTCACAGTAGTAATTCACTTTTGGTCATTTGAAAGCAGAGTAAATGAAACCGACATATCTTTAACTCACTAACGCTGTCATGATGAACTTATTGCAGTTACACGTGCAGCAACATAAGCGTTCATTTTAGTAGTGTTT
Organism: Sandelia bainsii; assembly: GCA_032362345.1. Taxonomy (NCBI): domain Eukaryota; kingdom Metazoa; phylum Chordata; class Actinopteri; order Anabantiformes; family Anabantidae; genus Sandelia; species Sandelia bainsii. The sequence continues at coordinate 25,420,446 of JAUMHL010000021.1, read as the reverse complement.
CTTCAGAATAAACTCTCTTTTTGCTCTGGTTTGGTCTCCACCAGCTCCTAAGAGAAATAGCTGGTTCTTTAGCTGCTACATGATGCACCCTCTTCAACAGCTGGTCTCTTACCATGTCTGTCTGCTGTTTTGGTGCTGAACAGGTAGTGGACAGTGGGTTGATATGAGAAAGAGCTGCTGGAATGACTGAGACTGAACCAGACAGGAAATGGCACAAACCTTGGAGATCAAAGAGGCTAAAAGATTCTGTAAACCTGCAGAGTTGGTGATACACTGCTGAGGATTAAGGATATTGTTTAATTCATTATTATTAATTAGGCTGCAGCACTTAATCCAAAATGTAGCCCCAGTCTGGACTTGTCTCGGTCCCTTTGTATTTGACTCGGACTTGCATCAGTATCATATTTCTTCTTCCTCCTTCAAACAAACCATGAGGGAAGTTGTTCAGATACATTATTCAGATATTGGAAATGTGAAGTCTCATCATCAGATATACAGTATGACACCCTCCTCAGGGTGGGGGTTACAGTACATGCTGTCTTGTCTTTGCAGAGTGTTGAGTGTACTATTAATTGTAATTGTAATTTAATTTAATTAATGATCACAGACATACTATCTCTGTCATCACAAAATTAAAGCCTGCTGTTTTACTGTCGGTTTCATTTAGACTTGAACTTGGACCTTTTTTGGCTCGTACTTGACTCTGACTGGACGAGCCTGGACTTTGAATTGTGTTGGGCTTGGAAAAAGGTGGACTTGACGACAGCCCTGCTTCACTGTGGGAATGGTACAACTCAAAACCTGGACTAATACAAACCAAAACCATCTGCAGGACCAGGTTTGTCTTGTTTTGAATGTGTAATTGCATCTTTATCTTTGCACCTAAACGGCCTCTTAATTGTATCTATCTGCTAATTCATCAGTGAGGTTGTATATTCAAAGTGGACATGTTCTGTGTTTCAGGCTCCATGGACAATTTTAACCTTCGTTAAACCACTTTTAAAAACAACTGGCAAGATAATGACACAAATATCAACTTGGATAGAAAACTGAGATCCAGATCCAGAACTGGTCTACTGCTGCTCATTTCCCTGACAGCTCAGCCTGTGCTAATGTGGACAGATCTGCGGATAGACTGACTGGCACGGATTATGGTTGATTTAATTGGTGGCAGACCGCAGGGCAATCACAGTGGGTTTATCGACACACAGCCAGTGATAACAACAGTGTGTCTCCCCGTGGACGCAGCCATTGGAACGAAAACAAGCTAAAGCAGGGTGTGTTGATGGTGCTGATGGTGACGTTTGTGCTGAATGGGGAGAAGTGGTGGTGGTGGAGGTGGGGTAGCTCGTAGTGGGGGCCTGTGAAACGTCAGACACAGCATAAAGGCATTGCCACGTAATTACGGGACTCTTATTAAGAGTGAGTGTTTCATTTAGTGGAGAGAGAGAGAGAGAGACTATAGGGTCTGTAGCCTGGAGGCGCGGCGTTAACGTCCTGCCTCTCTGCGCCTAGCTGCCGCTGAGCAATCTTTGCGCACACACCGAGCTTTGCGCATCTGGTCGTCATCAGCAGCAGCAGCAGCAGCAGCAGCAGCAGCTCTTCCTGCTCAGATGTGACTCTACCAGAGTGAGAAGAGAACTCGTCTTAGAGGACGTCGCTCTGCAGACACTGCAGGAAGAAGAAAAGTCGTCTCTTTTGGCGATCTTTTTGGTGGTTGACGCGCGCCGGCGGATGGATTGATTGGCTGTAGGTTTGTTATTCAGGAAAAAGCGAGCGAGGAAAAAAGTTTGCTTAAGTTTGATTGAGCCCTTCTCGGCTGATCTGGATGCGAACAGAACCGCTCTCTGCTCGGAAGACCCGAGTTTCTCCGTGGCTGGTTTGTGAATGTGCTGCTTGCGCGCTCTGCATGCACGGATCTACTTGGCTCGCTTGTAACACTTCTTCTTCTTTTAACGATTTTTCCGCTGTTGCCCACTTGCGTCATGACTTCTAGCTATGCACATGTAATGGACAGGCAAGCCACGATATCAAACCGCCTGGAGAGTCCAATCACGTCTAACCTGGACAACCTGCAAGCCAAAAAGAACTTCTCGGTCAGTCACCTGTTGGATCTGGAAGAAGCCGGGGAAATGGTCGGGACCCAGGCGGAAGAAAGCGTCGGGGAGGCGGGGAGGAGTATGCTGGAGTCCCCGGGACTAACCAGCGGGAGCGACACGACCCAGCAGGAGAGTAAGTGAAAAGCAGATCGGCAAGAGCTTAAACACAGGCTGGGACTGAAACAACTTCTAAATCTTGTGACCAAAAATTTTTTAAAGCCCTCTGATGTGTGTTTTAGATCATCTGTGGAAAAAAACACACACACGTTAAAGTGCAGGAAAATTGTGCACATTGTGCCGACAGGCTGAAACTCATTTGTTTTCATTATGTTCTGGTGTGTGTCCGTGTGCAGAGCGCATGAATGGAGCTCTGCAGAAAGCAGCGCGCATGGAAGGAATCCTTTAGTGAGTTTTGGCAATGCATCATCCCTGACGGCCTCCTCCTCAAAACGGCCATTAATTTACCATTAACACTTTGATGTCAGTGAGGTATGGTGAGGTTGGTGGACACAGTCAGTGAAGCAACCTTACGAGTCAAGCTCGCGGGTAATAAATCTCCTTCTCGCGACTGTTGACCTAAATGAGGCCGCAGTTTTTGATCTTTTTATGTAAGACAAAAATAGAAAGAGAGTAGAAGCGTAGTCTGAAGACAGTGAGAGGGAGCCACACATGACTGTGTAACATATGCAGATCTGATTTATCACTAAAGAATTAACAAAAAAAAAAGTTTTAAAAAACCACGTTCCTTATTTGTCTGTGTGTGCAAAAATGCGGCAGATAGAAGCCGAGTTTGGTCATCTGAGAGGCGGGTTGAGAGGCGGGCAGTGGTCGCTAAGCTGCTGCTGACAATTCACACTGCGAGTCGGACTCACTGGGTCCAACTTTGTTGCATCAAATGGGCCTTTGCGGACATGGAAGCCGAATAAAAGTTGGACAAACCTGAGTGAAAGCGCAGAGAACCCGCCGCTCGCCCACTCCGGCGCGCCGTTGAGAGAGTAAATAAACTCTCCCTCCTTTCTCCTCCTCCTCCTCTTCTTCTGCTCAAAGGGCCATTTGCAGAGGTTGACAGAAACGTTATAGGCTTTAATGAGTGTTATTGTTATTTTTTTTAAAGGCTAAAAACCGGAGCGTCGGGTGTGAGAAGTATGTGAGAGGAAGTGGCCAGGTCACGTCGTTAATTCACGGTTATTTTCAGCCTGTCAAACACTTTCAGGACGTCGGAGCTTAATCATTTGTCATAATTAGCGCGCGTGTCCTCGCTCCAACAATTAAGGAATCAAATAACAAGAGCTCATCTCATTTAGTGATGAGATGACTTTAAGAAAGAAAAAGATACCAGCGTGAACGGATTTAGGAAACAAATGTTGGTTTCATGAGAAGAAACATTTGTTGTGTTCTATTGTGTAAAAGCTCGTTACAAACGTATTACCACAATTACACGACGCTCAGAAGCGATAACGACGTGGCAATAAATGCATTCAACATTCATTTTTCTGATTGAGCGACAGAAACATGAACGCAACAGTTGATCTGAACGTTTTCACTCGATTTTACCAATCTCCACCTTCTTACATTCATTTCCTTTCTCGATACAAGAACATTTTATTTCAGATCTGCGACTGGTTTAACTCGTTATATTATTATTTGATTCTTCCAGGAATCAGGGGCCAGTTTTGTCTTGAATGAGTTTTGGCCGCAGACTAATCGTGATAGCTGCTAATGAGATCAGTCTAATCACACGTGTTGGCCACACCGAGCCGCAGGATGATGATGGTGACTGTGACGGGACTGACTTTGGTTTGTTGTTTTAAACGTGGCCCCTGGTGTTGGGGCTTAATTAAAAGCTTTCTGCGGCCGCCACAGGCTGCGCACCACAGAACCCGGAGGTTCTCATCTCTGTGGGTTTAGAAAAAAACGAGATTTGGATCTTATCGTTTATTTGAAAGACAGGAAAGAAAAAAATGGACACAGTCACCCAGAGAAAACAAATCTCAGATGAACTCAGTATTTTTATGTTTTTAATTTCCTCAAATTTGAAGCTGTAGAAACTTTACGCGTCAGAAATTGTCGTCGTGTTGTGTTTTCACTGCGTCACTTAACGAGAAAAGAATCAAACAACCACATAAAATTAAATCTTAAGTAATACAATTAAATAAAAGACTGCAAAATATCCTCAGTGCGTTTATTTTGTCATGATCTAATTAACCCACATTTTCTAAAATAAATAAATAAAATAAAATAAAAAGGAAACAAAGCAGATAAAATCTTGTTTCCTGACTTCATGTTGTTCTAATATTTATTTTGTCACTGACGGATGTAGTAATTAACTAAGTTTTTTTTACTCACTATGCTTAAGTAGGAGTTATAATTATACTTTAACTTATTCAGAGTTATTCATATTGTACTTTTTATTTAAAATATAAAATATAATATAATTTGAAGTGTATGTGATGTATTTCCTTTAATTTCCTTTGCTGTAGTTTCCTTCTTTGCGCACTATTTTAGAGCATGTGCTTCAACTTAAGTAAATAATTGAAAGTGGTTCTTGTGTTTTTTAAGCAACTATTTGCTCTTTTACGTGAGTACTCAGTTTATGTGCCTCCGCATGTCTCCACCAAACAAACCTCAGCGTTTTCATTTTCTCCTCCAGCCTGTAAAGCTGCAGCTTGTTTGGTGGGAAACTATGCGCCGTCGCTGGTTTTTGGCCATGTGCGGCTGCAATCAGCGTTTACAGCCGCACTTTACTGCGTCCACTCCTCTCAGTCACTCTGTCCGTCCCCGGCTGACGCTGCGCGCACTGACGCAGCGCTCAGAGCTGCAGCGCTGATTTATAACGAGGCCAGAGTCAAACTGAGAGGAAACGAGATGGAAATAAGAGTCAGATGAGAGAGTTTTGGTGATAAAAGGATCTCGGCTGGTTAAGATGTGTCCTCATAAATCAAACATGCTTCTCCCAGAACAGCATGAAGGTAATTTATTTAAAAAACATCAAATCACTTTATGTAACAGCCCTTTAACACAGATTTAGGTTTTGTAAATATTTTATTTTTACTCAAACGTAAGTTGTCTCTGTACAGTTTTTACTACAAGTAAACTCAACGTGTTTTTTTTTTAAACTGCATAAAGCAGAAGAATTTAATTTAAAAAAATACAATTTTAACCAAACTTATTACAGATTTCCATTTCTCCCAGTGAGTAAATATTTTGCACATTTTTGTTTTAGTTGCTAAAATGTTTCCCAAACACATAAATGACTGTGTAGTTCTATTTTTAACCCCACAGTGTCAGGACCCCCACAATGGGGGGGGGGGGGGGGGGGGGGGACGA
>JAUMHL010000021.1:25402389-25415010 GCA_032362345.1 Sandelia bainsii | reverse complement strand
CTGAGAGGTCACAGGACTGTGAAGAAAATGAAAAGGGAAAAAAATCTATTAATTTTTATTTTGTGTATTCGCCTGTGTGTGTGTGTGTGTAAATATCGAGTGTTTCTTGACAGGTTTTCAGACTTTTACAAACTTCTGTGATGAAATAATCAGAGATGTGAAGCAGTTTGTGTGAGTTGCAGTGATGGGTTTACAGTCTGAATACTCTCAGAACTCAAACGCATCAATAATAAAATAAGATTAAAGAAAAGTCAAATGAACAAATTTTCCTGAGATATTAAGAAACTTTATTCTGTCACTATTTTAAGTGAAATTTCAATTGCAAAACTTTTTACCTGCATATTGTCAAAATTTCTTTCTACTTTTACTTTCAGGTTATAAAATTCCACTGAATAAATTCCAGTGGGTGGATCCTAAAATAAGCTGCGTGATAAATGTGAATCATCACAAAATGAAGAAGAGAATGTTTGTGAATTACAGTCATAATTTCTGTCATTTTTTTTGTAAAGCTCCCTTGAGATTGTATAAGGAACTACATAAATGTAAATTCTTATTATTATTTATTATTATTTGATTGATGTGGTTCAAAGGTGTGGCTCAGACTATGGACTCATGCTGATGACTGTCTTGATTCAATTCAGGTGGACCACGTTAGTCCAGTTAGTTCAAGCTCTCAGCAGCACGATGACAATGTCCTGCTCAAACCAACTTAACTGACAAAGAAACAACACTTTGGCCAAACAAGAATAACTAAATGAGATTGAGATGATTTTTACTAAATGCACTGTATTGAATGAGCGATTTGTTGTATTGTAGAAGTCACAGCGTGATCGGGCTACATCAGCTGCATCAGGGTTTTCAGAAAGGTTACCGAGCAACAAACAGTGTCTTCATCACATGTTGATGTTGCCATTATTGCTGAAAATCAGAAACTGCAAACTGAAAACTCCACACAGCTGTCAAACATGCAGCATCGACCAAAATCTAAACAGGAGTGTGACTGTACCGAGCAACCTCTCTCCTCCATGCACGCGTGTGTAGCTACAGATTGTGTGTGTGTGGATAATTAGACAGCAACATGGATGAGCACGTTCTTTTTCTCCCTGTGAAAGTGTTATTTTGTGGTCTTGTTGTAGCTGCAAAGCTGAAGCCATGATTTTTTCCTGCAGTCACACTGAACATGTGCACACGGAGCTGGGAGGTGTTTTAGACCAGAGCTTGTTCCAACATGGATTATAGATTTATCATTGTAACCGGAGGTTTCGCTTGTTTGCTTGTTCACTTGTACATCTGTGTGTTAGTTATTCAGGCTGTGGAGCCAAGGAGCAAGTGGTTTTCTTATGGTGCTAATCCAGGACTTTTGAAAAGCATCAGTTAAGACAAACTACAGAAAATGCATTTTTGAACCTCGGTGCTCTCCCTGCAGAGAGTTTTAGTTATATTTATCAAAGGTTTGAGATATTCTTCTCTGAGGTTTCTGCCTCCATATCAATATAAATTCATCAGCAACATCTTTAACCGAGTAACTGTTTTTGGGAAAAATGTCACAGGAAATATTATTAAAGTTGTTAATACCAGATTTTTTTAGTTTGGGTGAATGGACCTTTTCATATAGGACACTTTTGGATTTTTGGGTTTGGGGGGGCAGGTTGACCATTAATTGCAGGGTTGAGCTCTCATCACAAAAAAATGTCAGATGAGTGTGAAGACCTGTATTTGACTTTGACCTGATGCAGTTTTTTAAAGCTTTAGGATCATTTAAATTAGACTTTATTACTACATAAAACATTATTTTAATGTTGCACATGTTGTTTTTTACCTCTGATTGAGGTCTGAGGAGGCATCGACGTTTCAGAGCAGCCTGCAGCAGCTGTTCTCATTGTTACAGCTCTATTTATTATTAAAAGTTGATGTGCTCCAACACGGAGCTTTCAAATTTTTAATTGCTTTATTTGTGCTCCTCCAGTAAAGAAAATATCCTGTAGCTAAAAAAGCGAGCACCTGTGGGAGGCTTGCATTCCCATTTCACTTTATAAAGGTTCCGGTTCACAATATCTTCTTCTTCTTCTCCCTGTAGATGAACAGATGAACACGGAGGAGAAGAAGAAGAGGAAGCAGCGCAGGAACAGGACCACCTTCAACAGCAGCCAGCTCCAGGCTCTGGAGAGAGTGTTTGAGAGGACACACTACCCCGATGCCTTTGTCAGAGAGGACCTCGCCCGCCGGGTCAACCTCACCGAGGCCAGAGTCCAGGTATGAAACAGGGACAACACAGCTGAGAGTCCCACGAAAAGATCAAATCTGCTTCTCCCATGTGGTGTGGTGGTTTCTTCAGCCCTTTTAGAGACTTTTATTTTGACATAACCTCCTCTGTCACAAAGCAACCGTTTTCCTAATTCAATAAAACTAGAAGATTTATCAGACTAAAGTTCAACCTTTGATCAAAAGAGGAGAACCCTAAAGACTCATCAGTTTGCAAAGTGGCTACAGCGATGTCACAGGAAGAGGCCTGTCGGTATTATACAGTAATCCTCTTTTTACTGTAGGGACACAAGATAAACAGATTTCTATAAACACAAAATGGTTCTTGGAGCTTCGGCCGACCTGTGGGACCTTGTGAGGAATCCTCACGGTCGTCATGACTCAAAAGAGGATTTATTAAATGATTCATGAAGAGTTTTGTTTGTATAATCAACAAAAAGCTGCAGTAAGAGGCTTTTATTGGATACAAAGTTTTATAAGAAACTAAACAGAACAAACAGCAGGGAGCCCAGTTCCTCCACTACTTCACATCATCTGTTAGCTCTTACACTAACTATTAATCCTACTTAGCGGTATGTAGTTATCAGGGGGTATTAGCATGTTTAGGTTCCATATTAAGGAACTGATAAGAACTTGTCAGTACATAAAAAATACCTTTTATCATACTTACACAATCTGTTAAACAATCACTGGTACTTTAGAGAGTGCGGGCAGTTTGTGAACTCCCCTGAGGACGGCATGTGATCAGAAAAGTGGATGTAATAACGTCTAATTTCCTCAGAGGTTTGCAGATCAGTGATAAACTGCAAGTGTGCAACACATGAGGGCTGGAGCAGAACAGCAGCTAAATATTATGATGTAATTGGCTAAATGAATGTCACACATACAGACATAATTATTTCTGTTATAATTCTGTTTCTTAGTGAAACTGACAGTTATGGTAGTGGGTGTAGGTTTGGTTTCAAGGTTGCATTGATACTGTCATTTACAAATAGCAAAAAGCATGTGCAGAGGTGGTTGAGTGTATTTTACCCCTGAGTTGTGACTGCAGGACATTTCCATAGCCTGTACATTCCCAGCAAGCTCCAGAGTAGGTTGCTGATTGTAGCCTGAGAGACAAAGCCCAGGGCAAAGTTTATCAATATTTAGTCTTGTGCCTCCGGATTTGTCTAATCTGTATGATGGCAGCTGAAGAGAGGACATTGTTGAAGGAAATTTAGTGGCTCACTCAGACTGTGACTGTAAAACTGTAAAACATTTTCTCAACAACTCTCCTTAACAAAATTAAAATTGCAGCAACTATTTTTTTGTCTCGTCTCCTCTGTATGACACAAGAAATAATGGAGAATATGTGGGGAAATATACGTATCTGTAATGTTTTTTGTGTATTTTCGAGCCCTCTCTTTAATCAGGACGGTGAAAGTATTTGCTCTGTGGGCAGAGTGAGAGGAAATGGTGATGTTGGAGGGAGAAGAACGAGCACATCTGTGATTAATGTGTAGCAGAGAGCCGTGCAGAAATCCTTTGATAAAAGAGACTTTGGGCTCATTCTTAAGGCAGTGCGTCAGCGGACTTCTAATAATGGATTTGATTTCTCAGTGAGGAACAACATTAGCCCCCCACCCCACCCAAGTCACATCATCATCTGTTTGGGAAGGTGTGTGGGGGTTGCGGTGCTGTTCGTGAGAAGAGGGGAGATGGTGATTAGTAGATGTGTGGAGGACTGTGGGAATGATACACTGCTAAACACTGTCAGACAGCGGTTTAAGAGTTTGAGCGTCATCCAGATTAAAGCCTCCGTTTGCTTTTAGCGTCTCTCCTCCTTTATTTGACTTCACGTTTTACAGTGTAGAGAAAGCTGGTGATGAAGTGTAATTAAGGCTCATGTTCAGGCCAGAAATGAACAGGAACGGAGAACAGGAACGGGACCGTGTCTTAGACCACTTGGCAAGCAGGATGCCCGACATCACATGGTTACAAAGGCCTGAATACCAATATCATTATTCTCCATTATGCAGGAAGGAGCCATGTGTCATGTTTTTGGAATGAAATGCATCACTCGTCATGAATATCCCTTCATGATATACTAACATTAAGCATTTCATTTCTCACTGTGTCTGTCCACACGACAGCAGCGTATAAGCAAAGATCACAGAGAACTCAGAAGAATGTTCATGTGCCTAGAAAAACATCTACCATGAAACCGGTCCATTTATTTTATGTTAAACACATCGATGCATCAATACTGAAAAATGCTTTAATAATTTTAGATACATCTTGGTTATTGTTATAGATTGAAACTAAGTGGTGCAGCCAAGGCATTTTTCGAGGTGTTAGCCACGTTTCATGGTCTTCATGGTATTCTGAGGTGTGGTTGAAAGCTCAGTAAAAAGCTAGTTTACATGGACCTTTGAGTAGTTGATGTTGCATTGTCACAGTAAAATTTCTGAACTCACGTTTGTCTCTTAGTGGTCAGATTAAGTTGTTTTCCACTTAAAGTTACTGATTCCATTCCAATATTTTTTATGTGAGGGACACTTCATCCTGTGGAAACATGTCATGTTTACCCTGAAAATCCAGCTCAACATGTTGGTATTTTTTATAAAAGTGTGTAAATGTGATGGTGCTGAAGAGGTTAAAAATGGACCAGAATGTGACAGAACTGATGTGGCCGTGTTCTCTGCTGTTCCAGGTTTGGTTTCAGAACAGAAGAGCTAAGTTCCGCAGGAACGAGCGCGCCATGCTGGCCAGCAAAAACGCTTCCCTCGTCAAGTCTTACTCAGGAGATGTGACAGCGGTGGAACAGCCGATCGTACCGCGCCCTGCGCCCCGCCCAAATGACTACCTGTCCTGGGGCAGTGCCGCCCCCTACAGGTAGAATCCTCTTTGTTGTCTTATCCACATCACACTAACTCACATTGACACATGGCACCAGCAGAGGACCTGCTGCAGAGAAGAGCTGAAGTTACTCACTGACACGTCTGCAGATGAACGTAAAGGCTCTGACTTTATACATGTGTTTGGACATGCAGTAAAAGTAAAGTAGTGAAGAAGAGTTGGGTCCATGTACGGTGGAAATAAATCAATAAAGGACGGACTCACTGAAGAAGAAAGGAAGTAGAGAACAACAGTAAGGAAGGGAAGAAGGAAATAAGAAAAAGGAAGCAGAGACATACAGAAAAACAATATAGAAAGAAGCGAGGACCCGAGGAAGAAAGAAAGATAAGTAAAGAGACAAAGGACAGAAAGAAGGAAGGAGGAAAGAAAGTGAGAAAAGAAGGAAGGGAAGATAACACGATATATTACTGTGATCACATGACAGAGCAGAAAAACTCTCTCAAAAAGCTAAATACTAGTACTACTAGTACTATTACTACTATTACTACCGTAGAACTGAATTTTAATCTCACCAGCGTCTCCAGTTGTAAAAGCAGGAGCTAATACCACTGTGACCACGTTACCACCACCGTAACATCACACACACACACACACACACTGCGGCGCCACGCTCTGTTATTGTTTCATTTCCTTTTCCTCTGCTACCTGCACATACTCGTCATAGTTCCTCTGCCCGTCTTCATCTCCTCTGATCCACCTCGAGTCAGACTGAATCAGAGCTGCTTCGTCCAACCTTTAGTTGTACGGGGTGATGCACGACACCTCGAGTGCGCAGGAGTCACAACTTGTTGTGAACAAATCCCAAAGCAGCACTGAATGTGTGTGTCTGTGCCACTTTCCACTGTCTCCTTGCGTTTTCACTAACACAGTTTTCTGTAACCACGCTGCATCTGTAACAAGCTGAAATTCTGGTTTGGTACCAGAACGTTTCTCACTGCTGGGACATTCTACCTTTAATCCACCACAGTCCACACAGAGGTTTTATACTTTTCTTTCCAGTACACGTCTGACAGGTGGAGTTACAAACAAAAAAGAGGTGGAATTATTTTGCAGATTTTTTTTTTTTGAAGTTTTGATTTTTAAAAGACTTAAAAGACATTATGTTTCTACACAAAATGCAAGTTGCATAAGACCATACAGTAATTGATCAGAGAAACAGCAGAGTCCCTGGTAACTATTTTATGAAAATAAAAATGGAAAAGCAGATCTTTGAGTTAAGATAAGTGATTTTACTGTACTGCAGTTTACTGCTGTGTTCTTCTCAGCTTTGTAGTATTGCAGTAATAATTTGTAATTTCAATAATTATATAAACTTATAATTGATTAAAATGTCTGATGTCATTCACACATTTATACATGTTATTTATTACAACACAAATCCACTTGAAACCACAATATTACAGAATTACAGTTTATTAAATGTTTAAAAAAAAAAAGAAGATGATCACTTCATATATCTTTACATTAGGTTTGTCGTTGTTGTTACTTGTATGCTGTTTAAGAAATCATCAGTGCATCGACGTAGCACCGACTGATGAACTAATGCTACTGTGAGATTCTCAGCAAAATTAGAAAACGAGGATTTATGTTAAGTTCTGGCCCCTGAGACTGTGTAAGCTGAGTTTGGTTTTGTCCCTGGCTTCGTCTCTATCCTCTCCTCCCTGCAGACATTTTTCTACACTGCATGTGTAACCCTCCTCTCTCGCACATATCCACACTAATTGTGTTGAATCAAAACTCCCCTTTCCTCATCCCTCGCTCCCATCGCTCCCCTCTGTCACTGTGAGCGGGGCGGGACCAGATCCTGTGACCCTCCTGACGAGGTGATAATGTGAAAACAAACCGTATGAAATCTACTGTTTGACCCCTGTGACCCCCCCCCCCGTGCTACACACAGAGACAGAGCTCTACTGGGCAACATTTTTTGTGACTCTGGTTACATTGGTCATGATTTACAGTAATCCTCCGTTATGAAACTCTGGTATAAAATGTCAAACCCCGTGGCCGCGGCGCAAACGCATTGAGAGCTTTTTTGGCCGGATGCAGAGCAGTGAGGGAAATCTTCTTGTGGAGCAGGAATAATGCTATGTGCTGCTAACACTTCACTGTATATTATTCTTAAGCTGGTATCCGATGCCGGAGGGGGGGCCAGTGCGAGTGCCACAGAAAATGCTGCCCTCAGAGAACAAGTACGCTTTCACTTTACTACATCTAGTTCTTTTCTTGTTGTCTTTAAAGGAGCAGACCACTGTTTTTGAACATTTTATTTGGTTTACTGTTTTCAGAAGCTTTGCTTGATTTTTTGCTAATTTGATATGACTTTATTGTGTTTTTAAAATGTTTTTTTGTCGCTTTTCTTTCTTTTTTGCTGCCTTTGAAGGATCATAGCAGTGTTTTGACCATTTCTGAAAGCATAAAATATGTGTTTAAGAATATGTTTCTTTCTTTACGATTTCTGTACAGTAAAACCAATAATGTGGCTAAAATATGCTCGAGCAGTTTGTCATTGTTTGGTCCAGAGTTCTGATATGAATCTACATGCACAACTGAAGCGTCACACACTGGTAACTACATTATTTAGCATGTTGAAAATGAAGCAGGTGATATAAATTGTTTTAAAGCAACAAAGGAAAGAAATGAGGAAATAAAAACTAAAAAAAAAAAACTATTTTAAATCCTGCAGCAGCTAAAAGCCGGTGACTACTTTAAACTAAATATTTGCAAAAATTAGAAACCATCCTGGGATAGTTCTTTTTATGCAGACGTGCCAACGTTGTCATCTCTCCTGGATTTAGTTGTGTTTTTAAATGGGGTCTTGTTCATGTAACATTAGAGATGAACTGGGAATAACAGTGTGCCTGTACGTGCATCCTTTTTTTGTGTGGAGTACTGTTACAGCACCGCAATACATATAAATGTATGTGTGCCTCCTTATGATTAATGCATTAATAAAATGATTCCAGAGCTTTGAAGCAGAAATTGAAAAAGCTCTAAATCACTCAGAACCGTGATCTGAACTTTGACAACAGCAAGCAAAGCGTCTCTGAAGAAGCACATCTTCAGCCTTTGCTGTAAATCGACTACTGACGTGAACTGAAACTAAAGGCTGCACAATGACATTTTGTTTAAGGAGTAAACAGGTCAGTAAATCACGCAGACAGACGTATTCTTCTGGTGAAGAAGCCCAAAAGGCAGACGGCCATCCTAAAGTGAAAAAACACGAGCGAGGCGGATAAAAGGGGAAAAAACACAGATCAGAGCAAACAGCTTAAATATGGCAATAATTCCTAATTCTACCCAACAGTATAAGTAAACAGAAAGCAACATATTATAATGAGAAATAACCTTCAGACATTTCTGAGGTGACTTTATCCTTTATTAGCAGTTTGTCAAAAAGCTTTCAGTCACTGAGTTTGATGATGAAGGAGCTGAGATGTGGCTGAAAGCTCAGGAAATTATTCTCATTAAAACATTAAATCAGGTGCAGCTCCAGGATCTGACCTTAATGCACTGGATAAAATCTATACAAAGACAGGTAACCTGCCAGTTTTGCTTCAGCGCCTGAGCCTGAGGTGGCCTGTGTGTGTTCTTTGCTTGTTGATTGACATGCTGTGTTTGATGAACAACTGTGACTCCGAGGACAAAAGATTGGACAAAAAAACACTTGGACAGAGACTAAATGAAGTCTGGTCACGCACTTTAACCGTACCTCATTTACAAATCTTACATGTAAACTGTGCAAAAACACTGGTTTAGCTCCTTTAGGGATTTCTAGTCCTAAAGCCAGGATCAGAAATCCTTTTTGTTCCTTTACATATTTCTACTGCTGCAGCTCATGTCCGTCACTGGTGATGCAACCTTTTCCCCTCTTCTTGTCTCTCAGCGCCATGGCCACCTACCCGCCCACCTGCTCCAACACCAACACGTCCCAGGGAATGAACATGGCCAACAGCATCGCCAACCTGCGGCTCAAAGCCAAGGAGTACAGCTTAAACCAGGTGCCCACGGTCAACTGAGAGGAGGAGAGGCTGGGGGCTCGCACAGGAGGGGGTGGGACCCTCTCTGCCGCTGGACCCCTGCAGGCGAACGCCGTCTCCGGGATGAGAGTCATCTCACATAACCTGGATTGTTAAAGTCTCTTCTCCCTGCCGGAGCAGCCTCGATGGCGTACTACTACACCTGTATGCAAAATGAAGGACACAGAGTGAGGCAGGATTTTCCTTAAGATGCCTTTATAAATTCTCCTGAGCATCACTGAGCTCTCAGTTGTACAAAAAGACCAAAGCGGATGCTGTAGCTGAATATCTGCGTAGTTTTACATTTGTGATTGTGACTGAAATGGAGGGTGAGTTTCTCAAAGACCTTTTTTTTTTTTTAAATCAGAAATAATTTTCTCAACAGAGGCTCATGTACAAACGACGTGGAATTCCCTTTGTCTCTTTGGCTGTGATGTTGGATAAAGTTACAGACCATAATTGGGATCAACAACTTTTCCTTTTTCTTCTAAAATCAACAACAAACTGACATGGACTTCCTCTAACATTTATACCATTTTTTAAAAAGGTACTTTAGTTTTTTTTCACATTACTTTCCATGTTATACCACTGACAAGCAAACATTTTGATTTTCATGTAATAGTCCAATATAAATGAGAGGCTAATGTATTTCTCAATCCAAAAACCAGTAGATTCTCTTAATTTACTATGATATGCTTTATTTGTAACAGAATAAAAACTTGTATATTAATAAAAATGCATTTCAAGCAATGCGATGGCGAAGTGTCCAATTCCCCAGACATTTTTCCAGTTTTTCAACTGTGTCCTCAAACAAAGTGACTGAACCTTTGTGGTTGGAAGATTTGTACCTTATCATAACAGAAAAGTATGAATGCTATAGTGCAGTCTGACTTAAACTTTGCTTCAGTCATGTAAGACCCATAAAAGAGAAATTTACAAGTCGAGAACAGATTCTCCTTCAGAAAAACCTCAAGCTGTTCCTGCTTTGTGTGTTTTTTTCCTGATTACCGCAACCTGAAATTTCCATTTTAAAAACATGATATTTATGAGCAGGGAAATCCTCTCCTTAATATGGAGGGCCCCTGGGCCTCGTTTAACTCAGCGGCTGTCATACAAAGTGTTTCTTCTTCTTGGTCCCTCATAACCTCATAGCCGTCAACGAGCACATGCCAGCAGTCGTCCTTGTGTGGCGCACAAGGGCTGTAAAAATGGTGGTAGACAGTGGTCCACTTAAATTTTTTGTAAGACTTTGAGGAAAAAGTGCTCAATAGGTGCTGTCACACGAGTCTTGTGGAAATGTTGTTTGCAGAGGTTTATTGCTCACAAATACCCAAGGGAAGTGTGATCCTGAGCCTGATATTTCTTTGTCGTAGACCAAACTCCATTCAAAAGGTTTAAGGTTTAATAATGTTTCGACAATGACAAATATTACATCTGAATTAAAACCGGGTCTTCAACATTTTCTTAATTCTTATGGTCTCCTACTGAATTCGTCATAAAAGCAATGTTAAATGTCTATTATTTGGGGACATTTTTATAATCTCATTGCTTTCATTGCCTGTTTAACTTCATGCTGTTCTTTAGCCTCCTCCAGTTTTTTGGTGCTTTAGCCTCCAGTTTTGTTTTAGTTTTTCACTACAGCTTTGGATGCCGCTACTTTACTGAAATATTACATTTCAAAGATTTTTTTTCAGATTTTCCATTCAACATGTAATAAGCTACAAACCATATCCATGTTGCTCAGTAAAAGATCTTTCATAATTCTCCTTGTTGTCACTTGATATAAGTTCGTTTTAGTGTTTTAGTAAAGACTGTTAGAAAGCCACCATGGTCTGAAAATGATTTGACTTTGGTTTGTAATCGGTCTGAAAGCAGGAAAATCCTCATGAAAGCAGAAAAATGTAGGAAGTTTTTAATCATTTCATCAGTTGGGCCAATTGTAAGTTAGTAACAAGGTGGTTCACTGATGTGACCTGAGGGTTTTTCTGACTCGTATGCCACATTAAAAAAGGCATATTTCTGTTTTCTTTTCAGCTGCTTTATTTTCTGCTCGTGGTTGTTTTCCTAATCACTGATCCCTGACTGTGGTATGTCCAGTGTCAGACCCCTGTCCCCCTCTCCCCTGCCAGGCGCCCGGGCTCACCTTTCACGGCCAGGGCCTGGGCTGACCTGAAGTGATTCCAGATGTGGAAATCTTTTTGACCACCCCCCTCCCACCCTTCACCCCACTTCGCCTCCCCTCCTCCTCCTTTTCGCCCCCAGGCCTCGGCCAGCCACTCCATCAGGGCTGACAGCGTCCCCTTGGACAGCATCTCTCCTCGCCTGAGCACATGACATGCAAGGCAGCTCCCCCACCACCACTTCTCCGCCTCCCCACCCCTTTCTCCCTCACCCACTCACCCCCATCCTCAGCAGCACATCTGGAGGTCATTACAGAGGAGACAGTAAGAGCGAGGGAGGGGTGGGGAGTCTGCGTGCAGAGTGTGTGTGTGCAAGAGAGTGGGAAAGAGAGCGTTTCTTAACCCTTCTCCGTTAAAACATCCACCTTTTTTTCCCTCTTTTCTCCATTTTCTCTTTGTTTTCTTCCTCTTACCTTTTGCTTTTCACCCCCTCTTCTGTGCTTTCCACTCGTCCCTCTCTGCCTGCAGTGATTTTGGTCCTGCTGTCAGTGCCACATGATCACAAATACTTTATTAATGAGTGGTTTTGGAAAAGAGCTCGGCACAGAAAAAAAAAAAGAGAGAGAGAGAAAATCTCGGAGCAGTCTGAGTGAAATACTGCACAGCTGTTAACAGTGTGTGGTTTGGGTGAACAACCAAAAGAATGTCCCGAGATGTGGAGTTTCCACGCAAAGTCAAGTTGACTGAGAGGTTGCACTGTTTGTGTGATTAAGTCACTATTATTACACACTTTTCATAAACACAGATGCAGGCTCCAATGCACCCTCTGTTGGATTGTAAAAGAAACATAATTAACTTCAAACTGCCATCTCAAGGTTAACATTGATGACCATATGTACTGTACTCCCCTCGCCAACAAGTGGGTATTGTTTTTTCATCAGGAACTGAGAAAATCTGGCTGCTTTTTCCCATAAAAACAGTTGCTTTTTCTGATTAACAAGAACTATTTTTGAAAGTATAAACAGGATTTCACAATGGTTTCAGGGCCATAAAAGTCATTAAATTCACTTACAAACCAGAGACTGTGTAAACTTTAAAGGCTAACTCAGGTTAAATACAACTTTTTGCAGAATCCCACTCATATTGGATGTTTTAGCAAAGCATGATTTTCCTACAGTGCCTCAATTCAACGCCAGCGTAAGAATATTCAAGATTCAAAGAATCAAGATTCAAAAAACTTTTTTAATTCCAGAGGGAAATTATTTTGGCATGTTACAGCAGCTCTCCGTTCAAACAGAAAGAAAGAAAGAAAGAAAGAAAGAAAG
>JAUMHL010000021.1:25364723-25395533 GCA_032362345.1 Sandelia bainsii | reverse complement strand
TGAAAACTCACTTGTTTAAAAAGTATTTCAAATGAGTCTCACACACACACACACACACACACACACACACACACACAAAACAAAAACAAACAAAAACTAAACATTGTCTAGCACTTAACAATTCCTAGTATGTTTTTATTCTTGACAAGTTTGGGTCTTATCAGGGCTCTTAATAATTTACAGAACCCAAATGGTAATTGCTTGTATCTTCAAGTAAAGTAAAGTAAAGTAAAGTAATTTAACGCTGTGCAGCTATAAATTTACAAATTGCTCCCTGAGGATTTCCGTTTGTGTACAGATTAAATATATTTGTGTTAATTATTGAGCTTTAAAGATGTTGGCAGGTGGATTTTTGATGTTTGACCACAAAGAGGCAAGCATATTCCCCCCTGCTTCCAGTATTTATGCTAAGCTAAGTTATCTACCAAGATGCAGAACATGAGCATCTGGACTGATCATGAGCTGTCTCTGCTCTGTGTAATGATGACTGAGACTCCATTGCTCATAGACAGAAAACATATTGAGCCCACATGTATCCAGACTGGTCATCACATACACAGGCTGTCTGCAGTATTTAAATATGCACACGTGCATATTCACTCAGACAAGTGTCTGCACATGACAAAACAGGAAGGCAGAGAAAACAAGCAGCTGTAGTTCAGCATTTGGCCACCAGGTGACATAAAGAGCAACGGTTGGCACCTGCTGTGTGTCTTCATTACACACTGGCCACTTTGTTAGGTACAGCTTTCTAATCTGATGCCACATATGAACTCATTTCTAGAATTACTGAGGTAATATTTAGTGTTTTATATTGAAATTGCCCCCCTGCAAACAGGGAGGGCAAATCATTAGACAGTAAATACAGTCCAGTTCAACACCACTGCTCACTACAACCTCAACTTGCTTTAAACTTCTCTATAGTGCATGTACACTTTACACAGTAAAATCACCAGTGTTAAACTAACTAGTGTTCAATCAACTATCAGTCTCTTTGAGTCGCAATGGGAATATTTAATTGGATTGCATTAGATTTTAATTTTAAATCATTCTGAATGTTCCAAGAACTAAAAATGTTCACCTGCTAAGGTCAGGAATCAAACAATATATGGTAATTATCATAATAATTGAATTAATTTCTACATTTTGTAATGTGTAACTTCATGTCCCACCACGGTGGACAACTTTTGCTTTTGCACTTTCGCTTCCTCATTAGACAGTAACACTGACAGACGTGTAATTTGTAAATCAGTCAACTGCTGCTCACGTGGTGAAACCCACCAGGTTCCCACAAACATCACTGAGGACATGGCTTCATTCCCTGGAGTCTCCCGCATATTGATGGCGACTGTTTACTTTTGCATCTTGTCCTCCCTCTGCTGATCTCTGTCCTGACCCTCCACGTCTTATTAACACCTCTCACTCCGTGGACTGTGCTCACGGACCTTTCCTCTGCATCACGAGGCTTTCCCTTTGATGTTTGGGCACACCGCACCGCTGGTGGGGGGGGGGGGGGGGGGGGCACATCTGACGCGTGAAAATCCAGTCTGCCGTTTATTGGGTGGCGAAGGTTGGGGGGGTCCCTCTCTGTTACCGACCAATGAGCTGAAACGGGAGCATCAGTGGCGCCCGAGCAGCAGCAGCATCTTCCTGACTCCAGACAGGGAACAATCAGGGATGCTGGCGGATGGATCCGGACTCACGTAGCCTGGCTGGATGACGGATGGTTAATTAATCGAACGGGTGATGAGGTGATGTCGACGTGATTAGCAGAAGATGGAGGGGGGACTGCTGCTGTCACCGCGACACACAACACTAGTCAGGAGCTGAGAGGTAACCAGAGATCATCAGATTCACTGTGAGCTGCATGAGATCACAGCTAATGAATCCAAAGAGCGCTGCTACGTCTAAAACAAGTTTAAACGACATGTACGTGTGAAAGATTTGTTTGTCACGCAGCAGCAGACGTGCACAGTGATAATGGCTCTGTTATTTACCCCCCAGCAGCCACAGTGTGTTGTGTTGTAGTTACTGTTGAACCAGGATCCACAGTGTTGTCAGCGGGTGGCAGCTGTCTGATGGGTCTGCAGGAGGCGTCAATAACTGTTTCCTGCTCACTATTGGTTTATTGATTTGTGAGCTGTATGATGACACTGTCTGTCTGTTTTTAAAATGAATGGAGCACCCAAAGCACTGGCATGATCTTCTGAAACCACATATTAGCATTTATCTAATAGAATTAGAGAATAAATATGTGGTTGTTTTCACGCTCTGTTACAGTTCAGTAGTAATACTGTGATAATAAGAAGCTCTGAAACAAAAGGCAGACAAACCAGATCATAAGGTGCAGACAAGACAGAGAGGAAATGCCTCACGGACACAGTGAGGCTACATCCTCATTAAACATGCTAAGCATAGAAACCACATCTTTTCCTCTGTGTTCTGAGCCTGTGTCCACAATAACGGTGCTTTAAAATCTTTGTAAAGTGATGACGACTCCTGCTCGGACACCGATCTGGCTGAAATGGCTGCCAGTGTTAAGCTGTCCAAGTACGAACTTTAGAGACTCAGTGAATGTTGTGCCGCTCTGCATCCCATAATCTGTGATGCACATTTCTACTGTTTAATTGAATGTCAGACAGACTTCTTGTGTTCCTCTTGTATTTACACCTCCAGGCTGGACATTACGTTACAGACTGACAGAAGCGGCTGTCTGACCTTTGTCTGTAACTCTGTTAAACTATGATGTCAGTCACCCAGCAGCTGCACCATCTTTTCCAGTTCTGAAGTGGTACTCAGCTGCCTTAAGTGCCACTAATTGTAAATAAGTTCTATTCAAAAACCCTGATATGTCTAAATGTGTGATTTTGGCAGCTATTTTTATAGTCCTTTTGTGGCAATTTCTTAAAGTATGATTGAATTATTATTAAAAGTATGTTGGTGTCTGCTTGCTCTGTCCAAATATTTATGGACACATGGTTTTCACTGGACAGTGACATTAACTAAAATACAAGATCTTCTCCTTTTAGTGACGTAAAGCATCTCACTAACTTATTGATTATTTGTTAAGTGGTGTTCGGTAATATGAGCCTTTGATGGGGGTTGGCATGATGCTTATTAATAATAAATGCATTTGACTAGATTTTAGTGAGAACACATGCAGGGCAACAGCAATGGCCACATGCTCACAATGAAGCCGAACAAAGCTCTGTAAATCACATCATATCTCTTGCAGCAGATTTTTACAGAGAAATCATCACGTTTTTGTTAGGTTAGCTTCACACCAGCGTGACGTCTCGTGGATGTTTCTGGCTGCAAAAAAGCCAGTTGTCATTGCAGCTTCCTCTGACAGACTACTGGCCTCATAAACACAAAGCACACACTGAACGATCCTCATTCACAGCTTGTACAGAAATGAGAGAGTTAATTAGACAGTTATATCCCTCCCAGCGGAGGGAAGGTACACAGGCTCTGTCTCTGTCACGGAGATCTGATAGAGGTCTGTGCTTTATTCTGTACAGATGGTGGTGGAAAAACATTCAGAAAAGTCTCATGTTGGATGTCAAATAACTTGAAGTCACTCCAGGCCAGGATATGTAAAAACACCTTCATCTTCATCAGCTGAGGCTACAAACTGCATCAGCAGCAGAGAAGCTTCTTCCTGCATCACATGTGTGTCAGATGTAGAAGATTTGCTCAAATTACTCCCATGAGTTTCCAGTGTCGGCTGTGGTTACTCAAATCTTCACCCGGCAGGATAAGTGAAATATAAAACTGCTTGAAATCACTGTGTTCAGAGACAGAGGGCTCACAAACATTAGACGTCTCATCCCATGTTATCCTTTAGTATTAACTAATCAGAGAACAGCCGGGTAGGTAATCGCTTTGCACTGACAATGCTCTAAAAAATTAAGCTGTTGCTTTTCGCTGCCATTTGGGCGTCAACAAGAATTTAACTTCAAATGTAAAGTCTATTCATTCAAAAGTGATTATCAGGTTAACTCTACAAACAGGCTGCCTCCTTGTCAGCACCAGGCTGATAATGGAAACATCACATCAGCAGCAGCTGCTGCAGTCCATCAGTGCCAAACAGATGCCCCACTGTGCACTATGGGGATTTTGATTAGCACTGAAGCAGGTCTTTTCCATTCGACACGTGTGTGCATACAGCCTGTGAGAGCATGCTAGCAGCTCTGTGAGACTGATGAGTTTAAACAAGTGAAGGTTGGATAAAAGCTGAAATGCACAAAGTTTGATTTTAAGTCGAAGATTTCGAGGATCACCGGGGTTGTTAATTTTTATTGTCTGCAAGCTATGAATGTCTGTACAATGAATTATGTGCCAATCCAACACCAAAACTCATTTTTACACTCAGAGACTCTCTAAACGGGGTCAAGTTTTAGCTGTGTGTGACTTTATTTTAAGTGCAGCTTTAAAGTAAGAATTTTGTCTGAAAGTTTTGGCAGAGAGAGTTTCAGTAGCTGATCACGCTGTTACAGTATTTTTACTTCCTAAGCAGATTGGAGAAGAATGAGTTAGAGGAGGAGTAACACTGACATGGAAGGTGACACTGGAAAAGGAGGGAGGACGGAGGAAAGGTGTGAGCAGGATAATTATAGGGTGTGGTTACAGTGTCTGCAGACTCTGCTTCCTCTCTCTCATTTCATGTCTGTCCCCTTGTTGTTTTTATCTTTTACTCCCTCCCTCTCTCCATAATCAGAGACTTGGTGACTGGTCAGCACCTCAAGCTGAAACATCAGCCAACATCAGTCATCAATGTTAATGTAATGATGAATTTAATATTAAAAACAGTTTTTCTCTTAAGCCTTGTTCACATAACTACAATCTGGATTTTCTGATTTTGTGGTATAATAAAAATCCTCGTGTTCCTCGTTATTAAGGTTGCAGTTCGCCTCCTAGTGTTGTGATAGAGAAGACTGATGTAAAAAGCTCTGAGTCAGCAGTGTGAAGGACGGACGTTGCCTTGCAGTTAGTTTTGTCTCAGTACAGCCTTTTTGATCGTTACTTTTGGAGTTGGATTATTGACATGTTTATTTGAATCTTTGCATTTGTTGCTGGATAATTTTGTGGATTATATTTTCTGTTTTGCTTTGAGTAAGAGGAGGATTGTTCATGTTCCCTTTGAAGATAAGTAAAACATTACTTAATCACTGACGTGAGTACCCTCTTACTTTGAATAGAAACGCGTCAAAAATACAGACTGAGCAGGCAACCAAAAGGCTAGAACAGCAATTAAAAGTAGTCACTACAGTTACATTCCCAGATTGTTCATTTGAATCCTGTAGTTTGTAGTTTTAATAGACGTCAAACTGTCTGGAATTGGAGAATAATATAATAATAATTATACAAACATTAAAAAAAATCTTGATTACCATCTTCTCTGGTTGAAAATCTATGTGTTAAACCATCCGATCAACACACAGAAAGACAAAAATAAAGATACCAAATGACCTGAGCTGTAAATCACAGTGAGTGAAGGATTGTTGTTTTGGCCCATTGCATCCTGTGCTACGCTCAGCAGAAGAAAACTTCTCACTACAAGCTGTGATGTTGTGCCCCCTTCCCTGTTCCGACCAGCATAGCAGCAGGATGGCTCGATCTGCCTCTAGACCCTCATCTCTCCTCAGTGGACATGCACAATGTGTGGAATGTGAGGCAGGTATGCAGAGATACGTCTGTTCAGCTTTGGTGGAGAGCGAGAGAGAGAGAGAGTATGTACTGTAGAAAAGGAGGGAGGAAGATTCATGTTAGCTTACACAAAGTCCTGAGCCTGGAATATAATTTACAAAACCTTTAGTCCTCCATGCTACAAGTATTTGTGTTCAGAATCAACTAAAGGGCCATGCTGCAATTTTTTTTTGCAAATTTCACACTTCAGTCAAACATGCTGATCAAAAAGTAGGAGGTTTTGTCCTGTCTCTCATGAGTCTGTTTTTTTTTAGTCTACATTTTTAGCAGCTGTTATATGGCATTGACACTGCACTGTCACACAATTGCCAGTACAGTTTGTGTGCCAGTTTATGGGCCTTGTTTTGGGGCCACGTATCATTTTGGTAATTTCCTGACCTGCACTTTTGGTATTTTGGTGCCAAGTGTAGAGCACATGGTGCACAAGTGGGAGAAGTATTGGCATTTTGTAGGAAAATGTGTCTTACACTTACAGCGTACAGTGAGAATAGCTGGTGTTTTGTCAATCTGCTGCCACTTTTGTGGTTTTATCAATAACAGAAAACATGGAGGAAAGGTGTGGCAATGGTTGTAATTTAGACGGTAACATAACTATTTTATTTATCACTCCTTGTCCAGTAGAGGCAGAAAATAATTCACCATTTATTGTGTTTAAAGCAGGAACGTTGATGAATCAATTAATGAATTTATCTGAATAAGGCAGCAAGGTGTTGATAAGTCTGCAGCCTCTGATTTGAACTAGCACCACATCAGAGCGCAGTGCAGGCACGGCTGTCCGCTGTGTTTACCTTTATTAAATCAGTGCACACATTAGACTGGTCTGTTATGACTCAGTGCTGCATTGTTTAAGTGGGCGATGTCAGATTATTCCTGTGTGTCGCTGCCTCCTGCCCAACTTTCGTTTTAGTAAAAGTAGAATTCAGCGTTTTATTTTTGAAATGCATTACAGTGCAAATGATATTGTGTCACATTTTATGATAAGATGTGAAGATATATAACTCTGGGTACAGTAAACATGAAACTGAAGTAATGTCAGCCTGATGTGATCATATATCTGAAATCAGATAGGAAGGATGTCTAGTGCCAGTGTGAGTTAGTGTAAAGACCTGGCTGCGTGCTAATTACTAATTATACAATTTGATATCACGACTTCATATAGTGAAGGTTAAATATACGGTACAAAGAAATAATGGCACAAAATGTCTGTTAATGAAGCTCAACAGTTCCTGTTGAGATTTTTCACAATAAAAGTCTAATAGGGAATTGAAGCATTGGAAGTGTTTTAATGTGAAACTGGTTCTGAAGCAGATTTTGTCGTGACATCAACAGGCAGCAAACTGCTCTTAGTAAAATACAGTGTGACCAAGTACACAAAAGCATAGGCACCATTTAATCACTTTTGGTTTGGGCTAACTTGGCCAAAAGCAGCACAGAGATCTTTTAATTTTAAACCAGCTCACTTTTTCTTTCCAGAATATGCACACACAGACACACACACACACACACACCCAGCAGACTACACCCTCCTGTTTGGACAAACACTGAGGAGGAATTTCCATGCACTGTTATCCAGACCTCTGATGCAGACTCTGGGCCTGCCGCTGCTGTCTTTGATCCTGAGCTCCCTCCACCAGCCTCAATGTGCTGCTTGTCTGTTTGAATCTAGTCAGTACAGCTGCATTGTGAACATTTTCTACAGCTTTTCTAACAGAGTGATAATAGAGTCATTTAATGTGGTTTTCTAAAAAATGTCATCTGTGCGTGCATGGCCTGTCCGCAGAAATGAAAAGCAGCCTAATGGTGTGTTTTGTGTTGGAGAGATTAGCTCCTGGATTTATGCTGTACCTTGTTTTACCTGCTGGAAGCCTGCTCCGACATGTCTCAAACACCTGCAGGGGGAGGAGGGGGTGCAGAAACACACACACACGGGTGCCGTTTTTGTGCTCCACCCTGCCTTCAAAAATACCAGAGGCAAATAGTCAATTGACATTTTAGTGACTGTTTTACAAGCAGTGTCAGGAAGACGGTGGTGTGGTTTATGCGCACACACACACACACACACACACACACACTCACTCACCTAGTGAAGCGTCGGTTTTGGAGCATGCTGAAACAGATCACGCTTTCATGCTGAACCAGGCAGCCTCTGTGTACCTTTGCTCCCCAGTGGTGTTTACCTCCTCTCTCTGCTGCTCTCTCTGCCACGTCAAATGACTGCCTGGGTGCTTGGCTCGCTCCTCCGGGAGCCTCATGGCCAAACAGCCTGACTGTGGTCACTCTGCTCTGGGCCGGTGGAGTCAGAAACAGCTTACTTAAAGCTTCATACCAACACAGAACTTGGATTTTTCTACTGGTATTTTGGCAGTAGTCTGCCTGTTTACTGGAGCTCTGCTGGCAGTTGGGAGATAAACGGCTGTGTTCAGGTCTGTGGAGGCAGTCACACTGAGGACTCACCTGACGGTTGAGGAGATACTGGGACACCAGCTGCTGAATCTGAAGTGTTTCTCTTCTTTATTTATGCTGCTGAATAATGAGTGGATTTCTCTACAGGGGACGGTAAGACTTTCTGAATGATAGCAGCTCCCTGACGATGATGGTGTGTGTGTGTGTGTGTGTGTGTGTGTGTGTGTGTGTGTGGTTTGGTGAACTGTGGTTGGCTTTGTGTGTGTTTGTGTATGCATGTGTGTGGGTGGGCATTTATGAATGTAAAGTGTATAGAAAAGCTTCTGCTCTGCAGTGAATGCAGATAAATAAAGTAAATAAAGTCAGGCTTCTTTTTCGGTTACAGTAGAAAAGAGGACCTTTGTGCCAGTGTTACATAAGAACCCTCGACTCCCACAAGTGGTGCTCCTGGATGAGAGGCAGCTATTGGCTGAGCTAATTTCAGGCATTTCAAAGGAAACTGCTAAATTATCTGTATTGACTATTGTGATTTTAACCTCTTCCAGCCTGACAGACACAACAATGGGGCTCGAATACCAATTGTACTCTAAGTCATATTTGATATTTTATGTTTAGTTTGTTCTTACTCAGTTCTGGTCAGCAAGATTTCAAGACTTGATATAATGATTTACCAAATATCTAGAATAATTCCTTTGGAGGCAAAGTTGCAGCAATTTAAACCTTAGTATAGAGTATAGTGACAAAATCAGCATCTTTTGAGCTCCAGTGGACCATTTTTGATCTTTATTCTCACACTTTTGGCTGTAGTTGGTCTGCATCATATCATTTCACAGCTTCAAGATATGTTTTGGGCATGATCATTAAAGTTTATGGACCGCCAGAACAGACAGTTTCAACTTTTTTGAAAAGTTTTCAATATTTATTCGGAGATGGTTCGTTTCCCTTGTCTCGTGTTCTATGATCCTTTTAAAATTAGGAGCACAGACAGACACAGTTAAGCGTTTTTAACTTTTTTTTTACTTATTTGAAGTTGACTGGTTGAAGTATTTGTGGAGTGCCATTGCCTCCCAAACCTTTTGTTTCACAGGTTAAAACCAACAATTGCTCTGTTACTTGATTAATAACGTCACTGATTAAATTTCAACTCAACTAAACAGCTATTCTAGATTTAATGTCATCATTTGGTGCCAGGCTTGGGGTGTGCTGCTGGCATTAGTTTGTAGTAACATATGTTAACAGAGTGATGATGCCAACACATGAGAGCACAAATGTTGTTCTCATGTGAAACAACTCAAGCCTGTTGCTCAGAGCTCTGGTGGTCTGCTGCCACACAGCTGCTGGAGGCTGACGGAGGCCTTTACTGTCGTCTACTCAGCTTCTATTGTCACAAAATTCTCCGGCAGCTTTCTGCTCCCCCCAGCTGTTGTCACCAAGTCTCATTGGTTCAGGCCGGCATGGAGGTCATTGTAGTATTGACTGGTGCACACACCTACTCCAGGCGGCTGAGAAGTTGTAAATCAAGTGACTACACTAATTGTTCCGAAAGCCTTTGATTCCTGCACTATTCAGAGACAGCGCATTGAGCTTATTACATTGATGCGAAGCTCCCTTGTCGCCCCGATCCTCACTTTACTCAATAAATAAAGCTTTTACAGGCTGGAGCCATCAGCTTTGACTTAATCTCTCTCATCGATTATTCATGAAAGGCTCAGAGGTTGTGCTAATGAAGAGGAAATCCAGCAGAAAAAAAAATCTTCCTCATCGACCAAAGACCAAAGCGTCTTTGTGAACTGTTTGAGTTAAGAAAGCATTTAAGATTAACCATAAAACTTTATAGTATCACCCAGTAAAGTCGTACCAGGTAAATGTGAGTCTATATGTGAGAAATACCCTGACTATTGAATGTGATAATAAAATCTCGACCATTTGCTGAAAGGATTCCTTCTCTCTCTTTGTTTACTGTCTCTCTATTGGTGAGTGATGACTGTGTGACTTAAAGCATGCGCTGACTCAGTTTCCACCAGTGTGTGAGTGTGCCTGCTGTCTCTTGACATGTCAGTGGGAAGCTCCCCCCCCCCACACCTTCAGCTCTGCTCATTCTTTACTATTTTTGACCTTCTGTGCTTTGGAGAATTTGCCACTTTTTCAGTGACAGGAGAAGCAGAGAAGATGCCAGCAGGGGAGGGTATAGGAGGCCAAAGAGTGAATTAACATAAACCTGGAAAAACAGGTTTAAATGCAGGGATAAGGATCAGTGTGTGGCCGCTGTTGAAGACACATGGGACAGTGTTGAGTCTGAGGGCACTGGGCTGATAGCTGTGTCTTGTTTCAGGCACTGCGGCGCAGAGAAACGGGCCAGGCCGAGGAGCATCGGACCAATGATGGGTAAGTGCCTCCTTAAATCTCACAAATATATTTAAAACTTTCCAAACAAGGTGTTGCCTGTGCCTGTGTTTTCCCTGTGCTCACTTTATCTGGTGTGTTTCTGCAGTATAAACACCTCATTACAGTTCTGTATCACCTTTGCCCTGATACGAGCGCTTGTGTTGAATAATTAGCTGTTTGTAAGAGCTACAGTCTGTTGCAACTATGACTCTATGAATGACTCCGTTTGGTAACAGCTTCCACCCCTTTTATAGGTGTGTGTGTGTTTCTTACATGTAACTTTGTGTGTAAAGCATGACTGAGAGGTTGAATTTGATCCTGGTCTTGTTGATCTTGTTCTTTGAGTGATATTTACTATCTATTATTGTATACGCCTTTTTGTTGTACAGTACTCTGCTGTACTGCTGTGGTTACAGTAGCAATACATTGTAATAAATCCCTAATTTGTGGAACCTTGAAACAACCTTTCTAAGAATCTATAGATGTTTTTAGGATATTATTTGGAAACTAGAACCTGTAAAATATGGCCATACTATAAGATCACAGCAAATCTGACATTTGTCATCGTAATTTAGGACATTTTCATATTTGATACTTTGCTGTTTGATTTGCTTATTTGTGACAGTGGCCTTGGTCTGATCAGATCAATCAGATATCAGTGTGTGTGTTAAGAATCACTTCTTGAGCTGCAGCTGTCGAAGTCGTTTCGCACCAAAATCAGTACAAAAGTCCGTGTACATTAAACATACAAGTGACATACAACACATCAGTTAGTGATCATAGGTGTATTTTTGAACTTTGGTCATAGCCAGGGTGATGATGTTTCCCCCGCTTCCAGTCTTCATGCTAAGCTAGGCTAACCACGTCCTGACTCCAGCTCTAGATGTTAGCTGACAGTTGATATCCATCTCAACAATGTTTTCTAAAATGGTAACAAGTCAATGTAATTTTGGATGGGATTAGGGTTTGGACAAAGGGAACACAGCATGTCAGGGTCCTCACAATAACACGTGTGGGTTTGCAGGTTTGTGTCAATGCGTCATTTATTGGGTAATATTTTGTACCCTGCAGCAGTTAGGACTCAATCCAGAATACCTTCTACCTTTATGTTACAGAGCAGCTTTTTAATAATATTTAATGTGCTGCAATTTTAAAGAACCGTCAGAATTCTGAACTCTGCCAAAGTCGTCCTGATTACACCCCTCAGGACCTAGCCCTCCACTACTCCCACTCTTTTTCTACCACAAACCAATTGGCCCTGATTTTAAAGGAAGAAAACTCTAACTATTGTACAAATCCCTCCTGTGTGGAGTTTTCTGGGAACACTCTTGGCCTTTTAGAGAGGATAACTTTGGCTTTGAGATGTCTTAAGACCTCTGGAAGTGTTTCAGCTGGAGTTGAATACACCATTGGGGTGTGTGTGTGTGTGTGTGTGTGTGTGTGTTTGCCATATACATCCAGGTTTAATAGGTTTATAATGAGGTGGGGATTGTTCAGACCGTCTCAGAGATGCTGATCAGAAAGCCCAGAGGTGTTTGGATTTCAGCTCTGTATTATTAGACTGATGATTCTCAGTAACAGTGGAACCATTTTAAAGCTGCTTTAGTAGTAGTGTAGTCAGGATTTACGAAGGTAATAAGCAGTGTGGTTCAGAGATTAAATGCATTTATTTGCAGATAAAACTATTCTGTGTTTCTGCTTTTCTGAAAAGAAATCTCTGGATCTTCCAGTAAAAAAAAAGATGTAAAAAAAAAACATCTCTGTTTTCTTTATCTATAACTTTACATGGTCTTCATCCACAGAGGAAGTATAGAATAGACAAGAAGTCTTAAAGATTCTCAAATGAATGGTGTATTTTACATCTACTGCTTCAAGACGACTCAGCTTTCACTGATGAAGACAATGCAGTGCCGTTAAAAACGGAGTGGTTTGTCAGCAGCAGTTTTTAAGGTCAAGAATTAAAGAATTAAGTGTTACGCTCAATATGAAGTTGGTTTTGAAACATCTTAGGACATCTGGGCTCTCGAACATGCAGTTGTCAGCTGTCAACAGGAGCATTACTAAATCACTGGCGTAACCCTGTTCCATGTTCAAAAGTCATACTCAGCCACAGTAACTCCCTAAAAGTGTTAGGAATTTGTGGCCCTCTTGGGGAATGAGTCTTGGTAACTAAATTTCAGTATTGTTTGTGTAATG
Organism: Sandelia bainsii; assembly: GCA_032362345.1. Lineage (NCBI taxonomy): Eukaryota > Metazoa > Chordata > Actinopteri > Anabantiformes > Anabantidae > Sandelia > Sandelia bainsii. Next base: position 25,382,840 of record JAUMHL010000021.1, on the reverse strand, counting down.
CTAGATGGTTTTAAGTACGTCTCATTTGATGGACAATGCACAATGGAGCAAACTGAAGAAGTGTGAATTGGTTTCAGTGGGCTACATATATTCACACTGTTGCCATTTTCCTCTGACATCATGCTCGGGGTGGGAAGTTTATCAAAAGGATAATCTCATAGTACTGTTTTTCTGTAAGTTTCCTCTAAACACAGGAAAAATCTGACAAAACTTTATCGTTGTGCTGCTTACTGAAATGTCTCCAACTAAGATGACAGTGGATAGTGAAAATCTGAAGGGACATTGTGCCGCATTTTAAGGTAACATATTTGATAACTCTATGCATGGACACATTTGAGCAGTGCCCTGGCTTTTTGTCGATGTCAGAGCACCAGGTTGATCCGCTCATGATCACTCTGCGCTCAGCTCAGATTGCGTTCTGTTCAAAAAAAGGGGGAAAAAATCTGCATCTATTTCACTCTTAGCCTAAACCGTAGCCTGAAATGTGTCACTACATTCTTTTTCTTGTACCCAATTATCATCTGGGGACACACTTATGAACTTTCAGTTTCCTTATAAAACTACTTTAGGAACTCCATTTTTGATCATGTAATGGCTGAGTTCTGACTGAAACGTGCTGGATGACTGTGCAAGAGACAGATGCATTTTGCTTGCACACCGCTCACATGCTCTGGTCCATGTATGAACTTGTAACTTACGTTTATGAAGTGTCATGAACATTTCTGTTGTCACCTTTTTAAGGATCTAAAATATGTGTGGAAACACAAGGAAGAACCTAAAAATGTTCTTAAACAATGTTCCCAAGTTTAAGTACCTACACTGGAAAAAAGGCTGTTGAGAAAGATGATCTTGTGTGTTTGATCTAATCTTATTAACCCTTCTCTTTCCATTTGTGCAGATTTTTCATGTGAAGAAACAGAGAAAGGCCCACCAGTACAGATGCACAGCCTCAGAGAGTTTGAACAGGTGAGAACGTTGTGCTCTGACACATGCTTTGTTCTCACTGTGAGCTCTGTGTGGGACACATGCCGTGGGACAAAGTTAGTGACGTTTGCTGATGTGAGAAGAAGAGCCGGCTAAATGAGCTACCAACAAAAACTGATCTTCTAGTGTTGCTGGTTGAGATCTTGTTGTACATGAGGCTTCACTAATGCTAGTGTAGCGCTGCGTGTCAGAGCTGTCCAGGCCTGCATCGGTTCTGTGGTAATGACTATGTAGGTGTGTTTGGGAAGATGATGTGGCAACTGAAACTCTGCATGAGTCAAAGAGTTTCCTTCTGATAAAGAAAATATAATCTGCATCCCAACCTTCCTTTTGTTTTCTATAGTAATTTGTGTAGGATTTGATAGAACATATGTCTCTTTTTCATTACCATTATATGCAGTTGATTATCATGGGGTGCAAGTGCATTGTGCCAAACACAAAATGGAGCTTTTGCAAAACACTTTCTTGAGTGGATTCATTTAACAGCAGTGCTCACAAGTAGAGCTTAATCTTGGCTGCTTAAAAACGGCTGATGTACACTGATAACCACAAGAAATGTCATTGGCGATACCTGTGTGATGTTATTGGAAAGTGAACTCCGTTCTCTTAGTGTGGACAAAAACTTTAACAGAAGTGATCTGAAATTGTAAAACACACAAAACATCGTTTTTTGTTTTGACAGCTAAACAGAAACTTGAAGTTTCCAGATGTTTCTGACTGTGATCATAGCAAAAGCCTCAAACATAAAAAGGAGATATATGACAGCATGAACTGAGCCTACATATGCAGACAGATTTTTAGAAGCTGGAATAAAGCATTTCGTATGAAAAGCCGCACGGCTCAGTGTGTCTGAGTGGTTTTGAACTGAGGAGATGAGAGGTGTAGTTTTCCTCTGGATCTGGTTCTGTGCCAGAGTAATGGATTCTGGGAGCTCTGCCAGGCGCATTATAGGTCTGATATAACTCTGGAGGTGCTTGCTGCAATTACCCTGCTCCCCTTTCAGTGAAGGACAGAGCTACGGAGGGGGGGCTGCTGGTTCTGGTTGGATTAATGTGGAGAGTTTGGGCTGTGTTGGAATAAAGGTCAAAAGATGTGAAATATGAAACTACTGCAGGACAAGTTGAAATCCCTTTTTCCTGTAGGACAAACTCTGATTGATTCTGTAGCAGAAAAAGCAGACTGTATTTCTCACCTAAAGGACATTTAGATTTTTTAAACAGGTGGTAATTTATAGGATTAACAGGAAATGGTTTAAAGGTTTTGCCTCGCACGTCATTTTACCTCACTTAAATGCTTCCTTTGCAAACTTTACCTATAAACAGTATGTGTTCTAACACAGCTTTAAGGATCTATTTGGTTCCTAGTAACAAAAACCTGACCAGGGATCCGAGCTGAGCTGCGTTCTGTGTAATCTTGAAGGGGTGGATCCTGCTGCAGGTCTCAGGTCTGTGCTGATATGTCTAATAGCTGAGTGGATCCAAGTTTCTTAGTATTTGGTGGTGCATCATACTAATCTCTGCTGTGTGTCAATGTCAGCTGGCCGGTATAGGTTCAATGCATTTTGGATCAGTTCTGGTCATTTTAATGTATTTTCAGATTGGATTTGGAGCATGGGATCACATACTCTGTGGAGCTGTGAGATGTTTAACAGGATATGAAATCAAATAAATAAAAGAACTGTTTTACATGACATATTAAGACTAGACCTGCAAGATGGACACTGATCTGTATTTCTAGCTGTTTTCATGTAGGTATACTTTTTACTGTATACTGCTTTGATGTGTTAGCCAGAGGTAGAGACAGCTTCATTACAAGGGGTTCTAAGCCAAAATGTTTGGAAGGAACTGCCTAACAAGTAGATAAACTGTAAGACGTCATCTACAGGAAATAAATGTGGATAACAATTAGGGACTTGCAGACACAGTATAACATGACATCATGAATCATAGTTGCTGCGTGTGCTCCTGGGTGGATATTCTACAATAGGAATACTTCCACATCTCTCTCTGGCAGTATATAGGAGGTATTTGGAACAACAGTAAAAAAAAGTTGTGTGTGTAGAAGAAAGAAGATTTTTTGCAACATGTGGAAACCTGCTGTTGATTTAAATCACCTAGCGCAGCGTGCCAAATGTAACCGAGCTGTTATTGTACATTTTGATGCATGGCTACCTCTGGACACATAAATATATATTATTTTATTAATCTAATAACATTGGATACCAGTTATAAGTGGGGAAAAATGCATCTAGGATTTCTGTAGAGGCTTTAACAATAAAGCCATAGCTTTCCTTTTTCAATAAAGACATATTTCCCGTGAAGCTATGAGCAGAGGCAGAGATTTCAAACTCCTGGTTGCTTGGTTGGAGGCTACATTATGCTATGTTGGCAGCTTTCCTTTGAAGTTTTCCTCAGACATTCCCACTGTGGGATGAAGGGATGAGTCATGCTATATGCAGACATAGAGTACAGACAGCAAACTTAGACTGGCTTTGTGTGGAGGGACGAGGAAAAATGGGTTGTGATTGCCGACAGTGTGTGTTTGAGTTACAGTCGACGTGTTGCAGACCTGCAAAAAAATGCTAATTTAAAGGAGCAGTGTTCTTCTTGCAGATTTACTACAAAACACGCAAACTTCAAATTATCACTGCTCAGATTTCCATAGAATGCTCCAGAGTTTGAGATGTTTTAAGGTGGTTTTCCAACCTCACACACAAGTTGCATGGCACTACTACTGATAAAAGGCATCTGATGTTCTGTGCTGGTGCCACACATATAACCGAGGAAAACAGAGTCCAACAACATTAGAAACAGGGCACACAAATAATAATTAATAATCCTTCACTCGTGCTTCTCCTTCATGTCAAGCGCTGTGATGTCCACGTATTCAACACAAATTTCAAGTCCTCACTTTGCATAGACATGTTTTTGGCAGTGGAACTTTTAAATTAATAAAATCGTAGACTCTTCTTGCTTTTGGTTGGTTGAGACTGGCTGATTGTGAGGTGGATGCTATGTCTCAATAATATTGCAAACATTTTCCTGTGTGGTACAAAACTCATTTCTGGCAAAGCCCTGAAATCAACTTCAATCAACAAAACTAACCCAGTAAAAATATTTAACAACAGGAAAAGAACTTATCACAGGATTAGATTTTTGATGGATGTCAGTGCAGAAAATTCTGAATTCAGGCATGGACAGACAGGAGTTCACAGTGACTTATCTGATTTCAGTCAGCGGGGTGACGGACAGGATTTACAGTGCGGACTCTCATGGTATAACAAACGGAAACAACTGATTTTCAATATAGAGCAGAGACATAACAGTCACGGTCTTGTCTGAAAAATTTCCACATTCTGACAGAGCAGATTAAAGTTTGTTGACCTTTCTTTGCCAGTGTAGTTTTATAATAAGTTTTTCTGACAGTGGTAGCATATGTTGGTCCTCTCATCTCAATAGAGCAGTCGGGATTATTGAATCCAGATTATGGCAGACTCTTTATGTGTGTGTGTGTATACAGTTTGTCCTCTCTCCACATTTGCGTCAGTTTAAAGAACCAATCCTCCCGCCGCCTGGTTGAAGGAAACCTGAACCTGCCAGAGCAGCGTTTGTAACTGTCAAACATCAGCGCTCCGCAGCCCTGAGGTTTTCAAAAAGAAATAGAAAAAAATCACCCAATCAAAATGGCCCTTTCTCAAATGGTCTTTATTAGTCCACAGGAGAAATTGAAAGCACATGGCTGCCTATAAATGTGAATTCAAACCGACCACAGAGACACTTGGATTGATAGAAGAAGGGGGAGGATTGTGTATAATTTTGGCCATTAAAACCTCAGGACAAATTAGGGTTGTTAATCTGTTATTTTGCCCTCGGTCTCAGTCTACACTTCTAAAAAGCCACATACGCTATGAAAGGTCTGTCAGAGTTGGATTACCATTACTAGAGTGGCAGTAATGGACCGACGAACACCCGATCCTGCAGCTGACAGCAGGGGATGAAGTGAGCAACTGGTTTAAATGGCACATTTCTTCTAATTCCCTTTATCTCCTGAGTCTTTATCTGCTCCTCGCTCCTTGTGCTCTCCTAATTTTTGTTGTGGCACTTGAAAGTAGGTCAGAATACTCCGTGTGTGTTCAACCCTCAAGCTGTTGGCTCTGATTCACTGCTTTATGTAGGGTAGCTGGTATCTCCAGCTCTGCATGCAATCACAGGAGCAGTGATGTTGAATAAAAGGCAACGATGCTGTAGCACAGAAACGTCGTGTCACATCCACACATGATACAGGACGTTAATTATGAATCTCTGTAATAAAGCACAATGTTGATATTTCTTAATCAGCTTAAAGTATGTCTGCATGTTTGCATTTCGGACGACAGACGCAGGTTGTGTTAAAAAGTGTGTTCACCAACAACAACCGTGTCATTCTGCTTTTTTTTTCGGCCACCAGTGAATTTAGTATCAAACAATAATAACAAAGTGTTTCAAGTGTGATTCATTCATGTCCTGGTTATGTGTTTTTGTTTAGTGGTTGTGTATCAGTTATTCTGTTTTTCTAGTAATTAAATGCATTGCTATCATTTGCTAGTTGGTGGCTATGTGGGAGATAGTTGTAAAGTTGTGGTTTAATAGTTGGCTGCTGAGGCATTTTTCAGCTGGTAACTACTTTTATATCAATTTAGCTTTATTTATAGCTGCAATATGCAACTTAAGTTAGTGCTAGTATGATGCCTTTTTTATTTAGGAAAGAAGGAACTAATGTCAATGCTGCAACGAAACAAGGAAAGTGCCTGAAAAACTGCAATAATAAACTGAATGTGAAGGACTCTCATACATATAACCCCTTTCATCAGCACAGGACTTACGATCTGCTATCAGAGGGGAACAGAACAGGAGATCTGTGCAGCTTTTGTAAGAACAAATATTTTCAGACTGTTCTCTTTATTTCAGGAAGCACCTTCCACATCCACGCTAGTTCACTGATATTGAAGGATGATACGGATTTCCACAATTTCCGCCTCTCAGGTTTTCTCAAATTTCCCACTAAGAATAGATACTGATGCCAGCCTGTCTGTCTGCGCCCTCACTGACCTACACTGCAAAAAAAATCTTTAAGTGAATAAATCAAAAACAGACATTTAAATGAAACATGTAAAAATAATTTAATCATTTAGATTTTTCACTTATTAGGTGTCAGTTATAAATGATCAGCTGCGTTTCTAGGTCCAGCACAATTAAATATCACAACTTTTCAGTAACAAAGCTGCACAAATTAGGAGAATAAATAAATAAATGAATAATTTTACATGAAGACAAGTTGTTGTAGAACTCAGTTAAATCTGCTCCGCTAATTCAAGTGTTGGAGAGGATTTTGGTGTGATCACAACATGAAGGCGTAGAGTGTGTTTTTGCAGTGGATGAGCTGATAATGGACGTGCTGACGGCACTGGAGTCAGTTTTCACCACAGCAGCACTTAGACAGGCTGCAGATCAATACAGAGCAGCTCAGCTTTCAGCTTTCTGCTCAGCCAACCAGGGGCTTTGCTCAAATTAGCAGTCACACAACACACACACACACAAACACACACACACTGAAATGTTCTCAATGGTCAGTTTGTTGTGTTCCAACAATGACCTGGAAGGACATGTAAATTGTTTTGTTTTATATCACATTTACTCAAACATCTTGGGTATGCACACATACACACACACACAATGTTCTTTTGTCATACACCACACACAGCACATTTTTGTCAATTATCACCAAAATTCACTACCAGCAGTAACCTGCATTAGAGCCTGCAGTGACATTAGTGACATTGTCAGCTACACAGTTTGAGACTTGATGCTGTCTAGTTGGTTATATTATGATTAGTCTCTATTTCACTGTAAAACCTTCAGAGTTCAGAAAAGCCCAGAGAAAGGTTGTGTAAGCTGGATGATTTATGCATTTTGTTGTACTGTGTAGTATCATGTGTTTTATAATATAGATGACAAAGTGTAGATGATTTTTTTCATTATTCATGAGCTGATGATCTGCAGATATTCACATTCCCCTTCACATTTTGAAGGCCCCAAACCCCCAAGGGACACAAATTCACTGCATGTCAGTTGGTTTTACTAATTAGATCATTTAGAAATGTGATAGGAAATTTGTACAAGTGGAGTACATTATCACCTGAGGAGATCCACTTAGAAGCTTTAAAGCTTGGAACTGCACATCGCAGTCTTCACTGAGCCAGTGAAGCCGCCTGAAGCATCTTAAAACTGTGGCACGTTGGTCAGTAAGTGCTGTGCAGCAGCAGGTTTTTGTTCAGGGCCTTCTTATAAAAGTGAAACATTTTTTAAACTCAGTATACATTGAAGAATTGTTGGTGAAAAACTACAAAGCTGGATTTTGACCACAGCCACCTTTACCAGCAAACAGCTTTATGTGAATTTTACATCTAATTTTACATCTAAATAGCAACTTCCCTACTTGATTGCTCCTCCGAATACTTTTTTGGGGGTTTATTGTACTGCACTAGCGCCACCAGCTGGAAAGGAAGAGAGAAAGACTAACTGAGTGGCACATTGGTAGTCTGAGTTTGACTTAGTTAATTGATCCCAGGCATGTGCAATAAATTCGTGCTCCTCTCCAGCGGGTCAGACTCAACATATTGACTTGATCACTGCATCAGTCATGGATGATAATTGTTCAGTTTCAGTGTAAAGAGTAATCTGCTCCCTACACACTCCCACTGCTGCTCCGACTGTTAACGTCAGGCTCCTGCTGGAAACAGCTGACACAGTATATCTGTTTTATTTCTGACAAGCTTGTGTCTCATATCGTTCCCCAAAAGTATCAATGAAGAACACATACGTTTGTCGGTGAGAGTTCTGACGTGGCAGCAAATCATCTCCAGCACCTCAGCATGACAGTGTTTATGTTTTCATCTGTGTGTATGAATGCTTGGACATATTTGTGCGTGCACGGTTTACAGAGAGCTCCACTGTGTGTTTTTTTCCCTGTTATTTAGAATGTATTTGTGTATCATATCTCAGCATCCCCCCCTCTCAGCCCACACATCATATGGAAACAGTTACAAACAACAAGAAAAGAAAAAAAGTATTTCTATGAATCAGTCTTGTACTTAGCGGCAGACCGGATCCTGCAATTACCCTGACAGTACAGCCAGCCTTTAATGCTGGAGAAACCACAGTCTGTATACCCTCCGCACATCTGACCAATCACATCCTGAGGAAAACGACTAGTGTAGAAGACATTACAGTAACGTTCACATGACTGAAACCATGATTCATGCCAGCTTGTTCCAGAAAGACAGCGACAAATGTAAACCATTAGAGAATATCAGAGAAAAATAGAATTTTTTCTGCCATGGTTTGACCCTGTCACTTATGATAACATTTTAATTGACCTGCGTGGGAAAGTGTCACACAATCTTCAGTGAATGCATCCAGAATCAGAATCAGAAGCTTTATTGTCATAAACATAGTAAAACAGCCGTTACACTATGTCATGAAATTCTTATTGCTACATAACTCCCATTGCACTTCAGTAAAAAAGCAAGTAAGAATAAATAATAAATAAAGAATAGACATGAATAGAAAATAGAGTGCGCTGTGCAATGTGCAAAGTCAGAGTCCAGGACTAGAGGTAGAGGGTTGGATTAGTGTTCAGGAGCCTAATGGCCTGTGGGTAGAAGCTGTTCGACAGCCTGGATGTACGGGATTTCACACTCCTGTAGCGCCTACACTAAAGATTCACAAAGTTCCAGGGAGCGTAGCAAACACGTCAGCCACGGTGGGCGCCATGAAGAAAAAAAAGTGTCCAAAATGACCATTTTAATCATTGTGTGTACTGTAAAACAATATGCACACAACAGCTAGATGTAAAGTAGATAAATGATAAATGTGTCCTATTCTTTACTTTTAGTGAAGACCATTTTCACTTCACACACACAAAAAAAATGTTCATTAAAAATCTTAATAATAATTATAAAACAGCACATTCCTTAAATCAACGCTCTGCGCCAAAATATATCTGCTGAATTACAAACACTCACCTTCTATGGACTTGAGAAGTTGTTTTAAAGCTGATAGTTGGCAGCTGTCGTCAGTTTGGATTCACTTCAGTTAAAACAAACTCCTGCCGCTCTACATCAGTGCCTTGTATTTGCCAAAATACGGTTAAATACACTGATTCCTCACCCGTGACGATCGCACACTGGCACGTTTTTATTACTACATAAATATTTTCACCAGAGCAAAGAAGAGTGAGGTTTGGCAGAGTGAGGAGAAGTCGTGGAAATACTTTTACAACAATGGAGCAGTAACAGGTCATCAAATATCAATCAATGAAACAAAAGCAGAACTCAGCTAAACAGAGAATAGTTGCACCAAACGCGGCTCCTGCTCTCCCTGCTTCCATTAGTAAATGTGTCCTAATAACCAATTCCCCCCCCTCTGTCCTGGACCACACATGGTACGGTCTGGGATCTCCCCTCTCTTTATTCCTTTGGATTCTCCTTCTTCCTGTTTGGCAGGTGACACTTAACAGGTAAGGGCTTCATCCAAGCGCTCATTAATGTTGCATGTTGTCACTTAGCTTGCTAACAGGACACCACATCACATCAACAACACATTCTTAGCCTATATGTGCACCTCCCTCTTTGCTATAGTTGATTAGAATTAATGAAATTCTAAAATACTAAAGACAGCATGATGCACATTTGGCCGACAACAGTAGCTCTGCTGCTCTCAGTTTGTCTTTCTTTTATTCATTACTAATAAGAATCATTTAAATGCTCCTGCCTTCCCTTGTTTGTCTGTGTTAACAATAAAACACACACTTCCAGGAAAGAGCCATTGGAGGAGTTTCAAGTTTATAATTTCTTTTTTTGACTTCCATTGAAAGAAAAAGATTATTTAGCAACGATGATACACCTATAAGCTGGTTGCCAACCGCCAGTAAAATCCATAGAAGAATGTTAGTTAGTGAAAACACGAGACGTGGAGAAGGACTGAGCTTTTATCCACAGCAGAATAAACACAGGCAGATTAGAAAAAAGGAGGCTAATTTGTATGATATTTCTTTAAGTAACTTAACACAAATGTTGAGGTTTTATATTTCCAAGTTAATTCAACTTAAAACTTCAGAACTTATAAACAAGAGTTGCTCTGACTTGAAGCCACTTAATAAAACTAAATGAGTTGAATGAATGAATTTCTGAGAGTTCAACTCATTAAATCAAATTTTAATTGATAAAAAACAAAACTACAGAGTGGAAACTTCTTCAGTACATGTTAAATTAGGTCATGGTTGCTCATTTTCACAATAATGAAAACAATGTGAACCACAAGGAAGGCTGGTGTTGAATTCATCCCCGACCTGCAGACTTCACTGGGAGCAGCTTAACATTTTGTACTGACTCTGCAGAACTATGGCTCCTTTTTCTCAATCTGACAAATTAACTCTTCAAATAGACTAATCATTTTAGGCTTGAGTGCATGAGTTTACTGACCTATGCAGAATGCTCAATAAATAAGCAAATTAACTCAAATAAATCAAGGAAGACTGATATTTACAACTCAAATGAAGCTGAAATATATTTGTAAGTTCAAACTAACAAGTCTCACTAAGCCAAACTAAGACATAAGGTTGCACATCATATGAGATTTATTTAAGATAACATTTATTTGTGTTTAAATTAATTGCATTCCCTAAGTTGACATTAAATGTTAAAGCAGCCTTTCACTCATATTTTTAAGTTGAAACAACTTAACTGCTTTATTTTACAGTGCAGAGACTTGTCTCTAACGTAGTTTTTGTTTCCAAGGCCTGATTCCTTTACTTTACTTTACTTTACTTTACTTGGCAGACGCTTTTATCCAAAGCGACTTACAAGGGGAAGACACAAGCAATTACCATTCGAGTTCTGTAAATTATGAGTTACTACAAACTAAGAGCCCTGATAAGACCCAAACCCAAACTTTCTTTTGCAGTTGGGTTAAATAAAACCTCCTTCCACTATTTATAGTAAACACATTTTCCTTCAAAACTGAAGAAAAGGGAAGTATCTGATCAACTAGCAAAAGAACTGCAAATTATGCATTCAATGCCAACAGTACTTTTCACTTTTTGAAACTTGGATTCGACAAGACCTATTGTGATATCCAGCCATTCGACTCCGTCAGACATTATGTGTGTCAGTAAATTAAAACTGAAACACTTGATAAGAGTCCTTGAAGTGTTGTAGTGCGGGCACACTTCTCTCTAATACAGAATGTCCTGTATTTGTTTTCCCTGCAGATAGATTTTTTTTTTCTTGTTTTTTTATAAGGATCATCATTTAATCAAAATCATATATGTGAGCCTTAATGTTACACAAATCAGACCAATTCTTTGAGTCAGAGGCTTTGGACAAACACTCTATATACAAAATCTTTCTAAAGTGAAGATACGAAAATCAAACGTTCTGCATGGAGGGTGCCAGCGTAAAAAAGACGAGCAGTCGGACTGATTTGACCGTTGTCCCCTGAGCTGCCGAAGAGGCTGGTGACATTTCTCTATCAAAAACACCTAGTCATTACAAGAGGAAACTGAATATTGATTTTTACAAGGTTCCTTTTGTATCTTTTTTAGTCTCACTGCTCTGAATGTTCGTAGGTGTGTTTCCCATCAGCCAGCTGGTTGTTGTAGCTTATTACTGATGGACTGACTGATGGTCTCCATTTGTTATTGTTTTATAGAGTTTCTCTGTGGGCTGGTAATGGCCAGATCTGTGTGTAATGAAATCCATCTCTTCTTCTCCTCTCCTCCACCCTTCTTTCTCTTTTCTTTTTCTCTCTTGCATGCACTTTCTGCAGATTCTGTCTTTGTCTCGTTTCTTTCTTCTTTCCCTCTTCTCAATCTCTTTTGCTCTGTTGGGATAACTTATAAAAGGTTGTGGAAGAACGACATGTGCAGAGCAGACAGTGTTTCTTTTTCTCCACTCACTCCCCTCGTCACATACCAGAGAAAACTCACCCACTTGCCAGAGAAAAGGGGAAAATCTATGCTTGAAAAAAAAATCCTAACTTGGAACTGGTCTATACGCACCCATGTGTCATCATTTATTTCCAATGTAGGGTTCCTGGAACCAGCGCATTAGAATGGGGTGTTGAAATTGAGAGTTTTTCTGCTGTCCACTGGGGGCAGGTGCTTTTTGGTAAAAACTCTTTCTCAAAAAAGAAACTCTGATTTATCTGTGATTTAGGGAGATTTTAGATGGAATAATTGCTAGCAGAGCGGGAAAAGGAAGACCAGGAGCAGCGACAAAAACTCCTGATTTTCATCAGTCACTTGATTTTCTATTTGAGATCTTCGGTCTTGTCTGTTTCAGTCTGTCTGCCTCCGTTTCGCCTTAACACTCCACCATTTGTTCTCATATTGTCTCTCACTGACATCCTCAATTGTATTTTATGAGTTGACGCACTACTCAGCAACTTCTCTTCTTACGTGACTATTCTGCTGGGCCCTTCATCATGCTTTCACATCTGATTTAGATTTTGAACAGCCCTGTTTTTCTGTCCAACATGATTCAGTCCCATGTTGCTTACTGTAAAAGATAACTATGACCTGATTCTACTAACAAGTTGTGTGTGCGTGTGTCTTTCCAAAGCCTGATATACAGTCCCCACTGAAAGTACTGGAACACAAGGCTAATTCTTGTATTTTTGCAGTACATCGAAGACATTTGGGTTTGAGATCAAAGAATAGATATGAGACAAAAGTTTAGAATTTCAACTTTTATTTGATTGTAAAGAAGATAGCACCTTTTTTATCAGATGAACCAGATTTTGAGTGATAAATAGCTAAAATTACTAATCTTGGTTTTAGCCTTGGGTTTTACTTGTATTTGTTGCTGAAGAAGAACAAATCAACATGAAATCAAACCACAGTGGGGAGAAAAGCAAGCCATTGCGAAAGCCACTGAGAAAACAGGGAAAAACAATCAGATGCATTGCACAAACATTGGCCATAGCTAATACAGCCTTGAAAAAGAAAGAAATCACTGGTGCACTGAGCGATACACAACAGACATCAGCAACATCCTCCACAGAGCAGGGATGAAGGAATCACAAATCCACTGTTAGAACAAGAGTTCCATCCATCCATTATCCTAACCGCTTGTCCGTTCTAGGGTCACAGGATCACACCTATGGGCAACTTCCAGTCACCAATTAACCTAACATGCATGTCTTTGGAAGGTGGGAAGGTGCCGGAGTGCCCCGAGAGAACCCACACAGTCATGGGAAAAACATGCAAACTCCACGCCACACCACAAGATGCAAACCCCTCATCAGCAGAAAGCAGAAATAATCAGAAATCTAAGCTGTAGTTGCAGAATAGTACAGAAATGAGCCACAAAAGTTCTGGCACAAAGTTTGATCGACTGATGAGACCAAGATTAACGCCTACCAATGTGAAGGTATTACCAACCACGGTAATGTCATGTTCTTAGGAGCTCAGCTGCTTAACTCGTTATGAAGTCACTGCTGATGTTTTCCAGCAAAGTCTACTACTGCCTTTACTGTATAAATCCACTTCTTGTTTTTCTCAAATTGAGTGGCAGTAATCCCTGTTTTAACACATATCAGGATTTTGTTCTCTTTCCCTTTAACAGCTCCACCCTGAGTACCCTCTCCACCCTGTGAAAATATTTTCTCTCACCAGTGAAACATTAGAATTGAACCATCAAATTCTGCAGTAAAGAGCCCGCTGCTTTCGTCCCCGCTGGGGGAGACTGGGTGGTTCTGGACTCACGGCAGCACTGCGTCAGTGTCCAGAAACCTGGTATCTCTAACATATGTTAATCTCCTGAGCATCCTTCATCCATCCTTCAATAGTTTTTATACATTTTTCCATTACATAAATATTCTGCATCTGGATTTTCTTTATTAAAATCATATAATGAACTTTATACCAAGTAAATATTCAAACCCATGATCACTTTTATAATGGCTCCATTATTCCATCAAATTAAACTATTCTACAAAATCCACGATTCAATACATACCTCAGTGGGGGGTCACGGTTTGGAACAGTACAGTGAAAGCAACTGTGGAGGTAGTGGATAATTGCTGGATGACTGTAGTTTGGATTTCTTTAAACATATCTTATTAATATTTCCAGTGGCAAATCCACTGATTTTGTCCCAACTATCACTGTTTGTTCAGTCATGAAACAAAAGATAATGTTATTTCGGGCTCCTCCATCTTTATTTTGTACCACACACTCTTCTGTGCGTGGCTCTTGATGATTTGACACCGTCCATTATTATTCTGTTCTTTAAGAGAAATTTTCTGGAACAGTTGAGTAACCTTTCTAAACAAAGACTTATGAAAGTACAGGTTTATTTACCAACCCTGTCTCCTAAAATGATGTTCCTATGCAACTAAACTACAGCCACTATCACGTTATTCTAGCAAATGTAATCATACAATAACTATCTTGTGTTATTTGTTAAATGAATGAAATGCTGTATTTATTGACGGGACGTGCGAGGAGGTGGTTGGGATTGATGGAGGCTGCATAATGTGCAGGACTAACGAACTGCAGATCCGGGTATGAGATCCTTCACCGTGACATGTTTGGTACCTTTGAAAACACAAGGTCTATGACAAAAATTTAATAATATTGTAAAGTAAATTTCTATAGTGTTTACTGCACCTCATGTTTTTGTAACTACAGACCAACTGGTAAAAATTCCAAAGGGTTTGAAGCCTCTTCAGAGTGCTGGGACCAAGTAAAACTATTCTAGTAAAATCATCGAATAAGAAACACAAATGCAGTGTGGAAAATTGGAGAAAATCATCCAGGGGGTTTTCAAGCTGTGGAAAGTTGACCTTTGTGGAGATAGCAAATTTCTGCAGGGCACAAACGGTTGGCAGGTAACTAGCAAACCCAGAAGGCCGAGTGTAGCCTGGCTCAGATCAGACAAGTTCAGCCCGTGCCAACCACTGTTGAGTAATGCTGTTAGTAAATACCGGGCCAATTATTGCTAACGAGGGCCTAATTGGAACCAGATGAACATTTATTGAATTTGTCAGAGAAAGGTAGAGTGGAGATGGCTAATGAAGTGCAGCCACAGCGCTGGGCCAGGCAGCCAGGCTCTGGGGGGATCCAGAATTCACCTGGCAGTGCCACGGTGTTTTCCCATGATTGTGGTTTTATTCTCATTTAATGCTGCAGAGGCACTTTCAACAAAAAGTAATAAGTCAGATGGGAAAAAATCTGTTTAGCCAGTTGATATAATAATGTACTTTATTTAAACTTTATTGTAAAATAAGCTTTAAAATTAAGTCTTAGAGACGAGCAGCTCTGTGTCCCTCAGAATGAATTTCATCCACATAGTTTCTGATCCCTTCCTGATCTCTTCACACGATTCAAAGCCACCAAGTGTTGACCTGAAGTCCCTTCTGTCCTCAGAATAATTACACGTTGGGATGCTTTAGATGCTTTGGAGACTGACTGACACTGTGGTAGCTGTCAAACACACACACACACACACACACACACACAATGAATTACAGACACATTCAGTCCCGTTCTCCTGTTGGTAGTTATGTAACATGAGAAACAAAAGCAGGGACAAAAAAGATGCATTTTCTCATGTTATGATAAAGGAATGTTTAGCTACATGTAAGTATTTTCTGAGCAGTATTGCTGCTTTTTCCTGAGTAAAATATGAGTACTGTTTCAAGCATATCTCTAAACAATTATTTTTCAGCATTCTTAAGCGTATCACATAGTATTCATGCTAACTGCTAATGTTGACATTTATATTATCAATAGATGAAATCACTGTGTGTAGTGTAAATGGTCTCACTCACATTACAGAGATTAGTTTTTATACTAACAATTACAAGATCAAATTACTGTGTGTGACGTGAAAAGTGTTACTGCAGCACCACTGAGTTTTTTTTTGCCTGTTTTAGCTCCTGGTCTTGGTTTTGCATCACATTTTCTGTCACATTCAGTGTCAGTATTTCCAGCAGCAGTAGCTGTTTTCATCAGATGAGCTTGGATAAAGCCACTGTCCCCTGCCTGCTGAGCACCGAGCAGCAGACTGACACAGTTAGAAGGTAGCTGGTGAAGAAAGTGGAACATGTAGCAGCTAAAGATCCAGGATTTGGTGGAGAACAAACCAGAACTAAAAGGAGCGTGAATGCAGGACTTAGATTTATCCAGTGGAAGCAGTCTTTAATGTTGCCTCTAATTTACAATCAATTAATACAAATTTTAATGATTTATTCATATGATTGTGCATAATAATGGCATAGGTTACTATAGATATATCCCTTTATAACAGATAAAGGGATATTACACCAAAATCTATCTTTTTTTTAGCTGGACTCAGCTAGAGTTATTGCTGTAATCCAGGACATGTTGAAGGAAAATGTTGGTCCACCCCCCCCTGGACTCCACTCTGCACTCGCTTTCTAAAATGAGGTTGATGCGACCTCTGCTCTCATCCCTACATCCCCCCTTTTTATGTTGCTCCATCCTCCTCTTCAACTGCCCTCCATCATGTCATTCATTCCGCCTTCTTACCCCCATTCCCCCCTCACCACTGCACCCTCCCACCCCCCATAGCTGCCTCTTTGTTTCATTATACAGTCGCTTCTCTTCCACTCCAACTGATGGTTCAGTGCAGCGAGGGCCTCAGGCTCCGCTCTCTGTCCCTTTGATTTCCATCTACAGACAACAAAAGAGGAGTGCACACAGCGCATAGTGCATGTATGAGCAACTGTACACATGCACGTAGAGTATTTGTATACTGTACCTTATATACATATACTGTAGGCCTACACATTCTATATGAGTCTGTCTGTGCACACGTGTACAGTCGGTGCTCAGCCATGTGGACATTTACTGGTCACTCTGTCCACTGACATTCCTCCATAAACATCTTGCAGTGTGTGTGTGTGTGTGTGTAGATTAAAACCTCAAACCACAGAAAGTAAATTTCTCCAGCAATGAAGGGAATTGTGCCAGTAGTTAATTAGCAGCCATGTGTTTTTGACATTTCAGTCCAACAGTGAAGACTTACTCAGCACTAAAACAAATGTGCATACTTAAATTGTACTGTAGCTGTAGCGGGGGCCGCCTGGACTCATGCCCTTTATTTGTTAAAGATGTAATTGGTTCCAGAATACGAGACAATACAGGAAAACACCTGAAAGGTTACGACCAGTGAAACTACAAGAGCATCCTCTCTTACTTGTGTTGTGTGTTTTGTAAGACAAAACTGTGTAGTGTTAAAATAATCAAATGATTAAAGCTTTTTATTTTTATTTTTTTAAGTTTTTGTTTTCTGTGTGGGCCTATAGAGCTGAAATGTAGAAATCCTGTCCTCTTCTGTGACTCAAATTCTGTCGATTTAGTTTGTAGTTGGGCGCTATTCAAATCTTAAAGGCATCATACAAAAGCAACCAGACAGGAGCAGATAATACGCTGTTTCTTTATTGTTCTGGAGTTAAGAGTATATTTGATGAAAACATTTTGGTCCACAGTTCATTAAATCATTCAAAAAGTAAATCAACTGTCTTAGTGATGTTTCATAATTAGTTTGATTATTAGTCTTCAGAACTCTGAGGAAGTCTGAGGAAACAAATTCTCCTCCTGATAATTAGCATATATACACAGAATAGTTGCCTGAGGAAGTGTCATGATTATTTCTAAGGAGGCACACAATGAATGCAGTAAATAAACTGTAGAGTATCATAGGGTTCAAATATAGATTTAATTTATTTTATTGGATTTTTCGGTCTTCTGTGCTGCATAAATCAGTGTATTGTTTCTTAAGAAAGCTTATGTAACAGGTCCTATCATCTTGATGCTGTAGTCTGCGTCCGACCGTGTTTTGCTCAGCTTTCTTTACATTAGAGAGGCTGGAAATAGATTTGGCAGCTTCACATCCAGCAGTAATGGAGAACAGCTTTCTCAGAATAATTTTGGGATCATTTTAATTTCCATGTGTACATTATTGTGTCCTAACCTACATGCTGAGTGAGGAGCTTTGAAGCTCGTTGCCCCCCCCCCCCCCCCCCCCCCCCCCCCCCCCCCCCCCCCCCCCCCCCCCCCCCCCCC
>JAUMHL010000021.1:25345054-25364623 GCA_032362345.1 Sandelia bainsii | reverse complement strand
CTCTCCTCTGTAACGTTGCCATCTCTTGGACAAACCGTGTATTGCAAAAGTGAAACGTTAACAACACTGTGACACTGATTTGAGATTAAAGAACCATGAAGCTATATTACTGACATTTGTTTCCTTGTCATTATGTTGGTGACAGTGTGTGTGTGTGTGTGTGTGTGTCCGCCTTATGCACACCTTACTACACACTAACCATGTACAGTTCCAAGTCTACCTCTGTCTGTCAACTGTGCTTCATTCACAAAACGGGGCTGAGCCGGCAGCATTTCCTCTGCTTTCTAGTTGAGGAAGAAACTTTAAGAAGAACCACTGACTTTGTTCTGAAGCTCTGTGTTTGTCTTTTTTTAGACCTGTCTGCTCTCTCTCTGCATACAGCACAAATGAACAAAAGCAGAGAGCCAGAAATTCAGGAATAGATTAAGTTACACTACTTCCCAGAGACAAAAGTGGCCTATATGGGAAGGTCGGCCATGACAGTTGGCAGTTGGTTCAGTTTGGGGCGAACTTGATACCATAATTTAGATCTGCCATAAACACACAGAAATGAGACACAGACCTTCTCTCCCTCTGAAATACAATCATGGGAAAATGAGGCATTTTGGCTGCAGAAGTTCTGCCCCAACCATAACATGAAATCCATACTTTTATGATTAGATGTAACGTGTTTATCATTGCTTACACAAACTGATGGAAAGTATTTGCTTGGCCTTGCCCATGCTGCCTGCATGTGTACAGAGCAGAGACTTGGGAACAGGTATTAGTTTCTGCTCAGGAGATGGTTTGCCAATGACCCGCTGTTTACACATGCAGATTGTGCTGACTCGGCCTGGTTTCCTTGTTGTCTCTGAGGTCTAGCGTGTGCATTGATCTAAAGATAAATGAATTGTTATAATCCACTGTTTTCAGTGTGCATTTCAACTTACAGTGTTTCTGCATGTGCTCATTTGCCCTGCGCGTATGCGTGTGTTGACATCTCTTGATTAGCTCTGGCACTGACGCCGAGTGAGAGGTTTGTGGAAGATTAGCTTAGCGGGATGGTTTCCTGTCAGATCTGCAGAAATCAAGTCTTTCCAGTCTGAGTGCCAACAGTCAGCAAACACATGCAGTGCCTGAAATATGTTTGATATTCTGAATGCAACCTTTCTCCCAGATCTGTAGAATAAAAATTGTTGCTGTCAAAGACCAAACCTGAAACTAGTACAGGGGTGTCTTAAGATGCACTGTCACTAACGGCCACTAGATGCTATTATCACAGCGATGTTGATGTTGATGCTGGGCAGATGTGTGAATCAGCATTATTATAAACTGTGGAAGTGGAGTTATTATTCCTGTCCTTGGTTCCAGAGGTGAAGATCTCGAGCATTTACAGTAAATATGTTGTTGAGTGGCAGCTGGAGACCTTCAAGACTTGGATGAACATGAAACTCGTCTGTTTGAATCATCAGTTCAAAATATGAACTGTGTTAGAATAAAGAGTCAAAGGTAGAGTCACAGGCCTCTGCACTTGAGAATCGAGTTAAAGTTAAAAATCACATTTTATAGGAACCCGATAAAACATTCAGCACTTTAAATCAGTCATCTTTGTGATTCTAGATCAGTTTGAGATCAGTTGAACAAGAGCTGTGACAGTAAAGAGCTTGGAAATTGCCAAAGGTCTGATTCACATTATTTACTGGCAGCTGAAGCTGTTGAATATTGTGGTATTTAGAGACATCCACCAAAAGTGCAACAAACCTTGATTTCCCAGAAACAAAGTTGAATTTAATGGTCAGAGTCATTTCTGTCTGTTCTGCATCAAGCAATTTGTGTATTCAGGCTTACTATTGATTCTATACCACAGGATCAGAGACAGAAATAAAGGTCCACCTCTGATGGATTCATCTCTCTGCGGGTGACAAATCCAAGATGAGGTAAAGAGTTGCGTTGGTGGTTTGTGTCTAAATAATCTGGCGTGTGTGTGTGTGTGAGTGAGAGATAAAGACAAATGAAGGGAGGGATTTCCAGGGTAGAAGTGTGGGAGCGCCAGTGTGACATTTATAAGGTGAAGAACCAAAGCTTTTCATTATATCTGGGCGTTCATGTTCATGTCATTTTGGATCAAAGACAACAAGGCAGCTCAAATCTGATACAAAACATCTTGCACATCACATTTGTGCAGTTTATTCTGTCTCCTTCTGTCATTACTTCTTGAGCGCTCCTTCAAGCTCCTGCTAAATCAGCCCCTGGCTCCTGACAGATGATTGACTCTATGAATCATGTAGAAGGAGAAGAGGAAGAGGGATGAGCTGGAAAGAGGATGAGAAAACTCCATCAAATGACCTTATGATTGGCGACATGGTTGTCAAGAATGTCTGAGATAATGCTGCGTGATGTCACCTTCTGTGTCCAGAGCAGTTTGTGCTGGTTCCTACATAGAGATGGAAAAATATCCCATACTATACACACAGAAGCTTATTCATTAGACTCAGCTTTTTTTTGTGCAGAAATATGTGAATATACCGTATATAATATGCTGCAACAAGCTACGAAAAATAAAAATGGTCAAGAGAGACAAGCTTGATTTACTCATTGCTGGCATATAAGTTCAGTCGCAGCAGTGATTTATTTGTGCAGGATTTGCTGGCAGTGTTTTAAACTTCGAAGCACAGACTGACAGACAGCCCCCACCAGGAGTTACAACATACTAGCAACTGGTGTGTGAAGTCTGCAAGTTTTCCTAGTTACTTTACAGAAATCATACTTGAAAGCAGCTTTAAATAAGAATCTCTGCCAAATGACTAAATGTAAAATGTATCTGGTGTGGTGAGAGCTAAGTTTAATAAATTCAAAATCAACATTTTTGTCCGTTGCAGTTTACTTCCCCTTGCAGTGGCTTTTTTCATGTCTGATTTCCACATTCCACAATCTTTTTCTTTTTCTTTTGCAAACTTTGTGGAAATTCACGTGCATGTTTCCTTATATAATTACTATTTTAAAATTTTCAATGAAATATTTGGTCATACATTTCAAAAAAGAGAGTGCAAAATTGTCCTTAGAGCTAAAGTTTTCATCTTCAAGTTGCTAATTTTGTTCAAAAGCCAGGAAATTTAGAAAAATTCTCATTTAGAGAAGGTGAAACTTTAGTGTGGCTCAACCATTCTCAACTAACTGTTCATCACTTTTCTGTCGACTAGTCCTTTAAACTACAAATCATTATTGCACAAAAATGTTTTCAGACTGGTATATGTACCCCTCCTCTGCTCATCTCAGCCCCCTCCTCCTTCAGAGGACTCATCTTTTATCTTTGTGTCGATCTGCCATCCCTACGGTCCCTGGATGAGGTCATGTCCTCTTTGGCTGACTCACAGCACTCACACCTCCCAGTGAAGGAGTGATAGGGGGAGCTGGATAAAAGAGTGTTGGGTGTCAGATCTGCGTCCAGAAAAAGCTGTCTGTTGGCTCAGATTTCAGATTTTTCTGCCTCTCACCTTCGTCTTAGCAAAACACAGCACATTTAATACTCAGACATGTCAGCAGAGGAATGTGTAAACACAGGTAAATGCAAATGTGGACACAGAATAGTCCTGAAAGCACAGGTTCCACTGACCCACTGGTGCTGACACCACAGACCAGTCGGACTTGCAGCCATCACCGGCAGCATCTGTGTTTTAGCCCCAGGAGCTGTCTGAGTCCAGGCCCTGCTCCCCTCTCTCCCTCCCTCCTCTCTGGGAGTATCACACTGCATCATCAGCCCGAGTTATGGGCTCCAGGCCATCCGTCACAGCCGGCGCTCACTTCCGGGGGTCAGGTATCTCAGACAGCCTGGGTCAGGAGGGGAAATCATGCTGGAACATCTGAACCTGATCCAATGAGCGCATTCCCACAGTCCGGGAGTCAGTTCCAGTCTTTAACTGTGCTTTGTGAGTTCCACCTGGCAGAAGGTGATCTCTGTATCTTTGTCTTGTGAAGATCTAGATATAGTCAGATTTTAAATACAGTCTCTGTGTGGATGCACAGACGTCCTTGTTCATTAGCCTCAGGAGGCCTTTCAGTCAGGCAGCAGGTATAAGTGACCCAACCTTGCCTCAATCAAATGCAGTATCCATGACTCTGCTCCCTACAAAATGCATGACATCAGTTGTGGTTTAAACTGAAATGGACTGTTAATTCCACACACACTATGGTAGCTGTAGCCTTTTAGTATGTGACTGTTTGGTCAAGAATAGAAAACTCTGGTTTCCACTACAGGGCCGAACAAGGCCAGCCAACACGTCATCCTTTTTATTGCTCGCTTATTTTTATAAAATTATCGGCTTTGGAGAGAAAAAGGTGCCACTGATTGCTTTGTTCAGAATTATATAAATATATTCTTAACAGATTTTGCCTGTTTTTTTAGTTTTATTTAGCAAAATGTAACTTCAACAAGTAAACAGGAGAGGATGGGTAATACCAGGCTCGACATTTAATTAGAGGTGTTTTGGGGCAAATGCAACTGCTCCAAAAATGTAGTTACCTTTATTTGTTGTGTGGGAGGTTGCAAATTTTAGTTTCAAAGTATTTTCCTCAGGCCATGTAATAACTAAATGAAAACTTTTCAGGAATTCGAATCCTTAAACCTTTTTGTGATTTCTGCCAAAGATCCCTATGGAGTACAAATGAGGTGCGCTTGTTATTTATGCCTGCTGCTTTCTGACAAACAGCCATTAATGTGATTTGATTCAGAACTCCATGTCAGCTCACATGATTCGCTGAAAAGCTGTGGTTTCATATAAATGAAGAGTGCGTTTAATCCTGTGTTATACAGCAGAGTTGGTCGTTGTCCCCGCTGCAGAGAAGAGGTGAATAATCTCCAGCTCAGGCTTCGCTCTGCTGCTGCAGTCCTTATCTGAACGTCTGGAGTCAGTGTGTGTGCTGTTAAAGAGATTCAGATCCTGTTTTGCTTCATGCCTCTTGTTCTCTTGGCATCATTAAAGCAAAACAATGGCACTCCGAGTAAAGAGCCATGGAAACGCAGAGAGGGCTGCAGCTAAACACTGAGGCCAGCCAGGGTTTCTTCAGCTGTGTGACCAGCTCTTTTTCCCAGTGAAACCGCTGCTGCAGGCTGCATGCGACACACTTCTTCACACTCATCTTGACACACCACATATTTAATCCTCGTCATGCACATTACAGGATGCTGTGTGTATTTGGGCATCCTCAAACCCATCTTAGGGGGTTAAAAAATAAGTGTTGCCATGTATAAACCTGTTTGAACTAAATGTGTCGATGAGATGGAGTCAACGTGTCACACACTTGAGTGTTTTTTTGGTTTGTTTTGTCTGTCTTTTTGTTTTTTCACTGCGCTAAAGTTGGCCATCAAATGGCCTCCATGCACTGGTGCTGTTCCATCCCAGAAAACTCTGATGGGAGGTTGGCACCGAGCTAACCGACCCTCCACTGCCACCTCCTTCACACCGCACCATCCTTCACTCGCATGCAGCTGCTGCCACCACATCTGGGAGTAATTTTATCAAAACCAAAGAGAGAAGGAAAGTGAGAGGAGGGAGATGAGTTGAGGCCTGTATTCACACATCCTCCAGCCTCTGTAATGTCTTTTGTCTATAACAGTTGTGACATAGAGATGTGTAATTGTTTGTAAGCCCCCTGAGACGGCTCTTTGTACTTTATGAAGTTCATGTAGATCCCATTAAACTTATTGAATACTGAGAAGTGCTCATTACTTCTGATTTATTTTGTTGCCTGGTGGTTTGAAATAACTGAACATCCTGAGGGAGACGACTTGCACATTGTTGATTTTTCTGCCATAACTCTTTGGTGACTGATTGCTTTCTCAGACACACCGAGGTTTGCAGTGGGGGTTTCTAACATTATGTTTTATGTTATTTTGGTTCAGACGAGATAAAATCAAGATAATGATTTGCTATCATTTTAATATTGTTTGTTGGATTTGACCATTGTGGGCAGTGTTGCAAGTTTTGCAATCAGTGAGCAGGACTGTTACATAGCAACGTATTTATGGGATTTTTATTACATCAAATTTCTTCCAACTGTAAAATTGCATTTATTTTTTTTTGACATTCTGTTTAGTTGGTACTTTGCTGACATTAGCTTGTAGTTCATTACATGACTTTATGTTCTGGACTTTGCAGACGGTCGGTCTTTAAAAATTTCTGCTTGATAAATGTTCCTAATAAATTAAAGCTCAAGTGAGAAGCTGGGTTTTCTTTGAATGTCAGCCCAACTTTTTTTTACATCGTTATGAGTCTTGTGGTGTGAGGAGACATGAAAATAAAAGAAAAATAAATGAAGTTATTTTAGACGCTTGTTAAAAGTTTCTTGATGGATTTAGCTTTGGTTTTTGTTAGCAGTGTGAGAACAGTAGCATGTGGCCTTCTCTCCCTTGTTAATCTATTTTAAGGGTAAAATATAACATAACCTGTTGCAGGGTTTTGGCAGTGCTGGGAAATTTATTATGGACATTTGCAGTGATCCTCAATTATATGGATTCAGTGTGTGTGGTCAGATTTCATGTGGCTTACAGTCTGTGCCTTACGTACTAAAAACAGCAGTGTGCCCTCTGAGGTCTGCATTAGCTGGCAGGCTCAGTCATTTAATGCTCTCTCACATCATCACACTTCTTGTTATAGATGCAGTTGGTTTGTGGGGTGATGTAGGTGTAGTCTTCTTAACAGCACTCTCCTTTGCACAGTCCTGATGTCAAAATGTGTGAGTGAGAAGCACCTCTTCAGTTGAACTGAAGTCTTCTAATACTCACATCTATGAAAATGTTGTGTTGAAAGTGAAACTGTAAGAACTGAGTGATGCAAATTCTTGCACATCACAGTGCTGACAAGTGCAGTGTTGCAGCATCTACCCAGTCTACAGGTTTTATATAGTTTCTCTAGTGTGTTTTTCAGTGCATTATTCCTTCTTCTGTCCATGATTTTAATTAGCTCCTGGGAATATTTTTAGTGGCTCTCTTGATGATTTAATTAGCTTTACAAATGATAGTTTTTCACCACCGTGTCTACCGTGGACTGTGGCAGCACAATAAACACAATCAGACATTCCCCCTGCAGAATTTCATTAGGGGCTTGGCATTGCCAGAGAGCGGGGCTGGAAAATGTCAAGTTAGCTGGCATCAAGGAGCTCCTGTTACCGGCAAAGGGGGAAAACTCCCAGAGCTCTGCCAATCTGGAGCACACACACACACAAACACATGAGTCACAAACTCGCATGCAAATTTCCAATCACACACTCATTCAGAGTTGGATTTAAACCTTTCTCGATATGAAGATGAAGCAGAAAGCCGGGGTTAATAAACAGTTATAGCTGCCTCCTCCTGTGCTGCCATAGCAACAAAACACTAGTTGGTGCAAGCGTGTGGCAAGTACCTTGTACTTGCTTGTAGTATTTCTTAATACTTTCTGATTCTAATAACGGGGGTTGGAGTTTGTTCCTGAAAAATACGATGCAGTGGGGTAGGAGTTAGAGCAGCGAGAGCCTGGAAAAATGTTCTAATGCTCCTTTTTTCCCCTTCTTTTCTAGTATTGGATTATGCGCTGATGCTGGAAAAGTCTTGTAGAATTAGGATGATTTCATTTCATGGGCATGTTGTGTTGTAATAAATTCAGCCGTCTCTCTGTGTGACCTCTGGATGAGCCGCTGCTTCTCCAGCACTCGTCGACTCCGGATTGGTTTTCAGTTTAAGTGAAGCACTTGAAGGTTTTGGCCAACTATCATTTGTGTGTGTCCACTTCAATCATTGATCGCTGCTTACAGCAAGATGACAGCCCAGACTTCGCTTCAAGTCGATTTTTTGGAGGAGTCATTGTGTATTGTTTTGGGGTTTTTTGCTCCCAAACTGATATTGAGATTTTTATAAACCATCATCACCAGCAGTATATTTCAGTTCCAGTCTCTTGTCTTGATTATTGGATTTTGATGAATAGCTGTGGATAAAATGTTCATTAGACACAATATGTATTTGAAATGTGCACAAGGTTTCAGTCTAACATGAAACTGGGTTAACATCAGACAAAACATGGCACAACTACTAAAGAGCAACTTTTCTGAGTTTGTGAAGTTCAGTACTTTATTCTATTATCACTGAATTCTTTCCTAGTCCAGACTGTTAATTGCAACAAGTCCAAAGAAAACCTAGTGTTACTGTCTTGTAATGGGCTCAAAAATGGATTTGAATGTATTTTGAACACTGTGAACTTAGTTACTCTGAATAGGTTCATTACACATTTAGCAAAACCAAAGATTTCTCACTAAATTCCATCTGTCTTAGCTCTGCTCGTAGATTTAAACCCATCTTATTCAGGCGTCTTTATTTATTTAACTTAATTTATATGTCAGGATTTCAGAAAGTAATAAAATTGTTGACAATAATTAGGATGAAAATGATGAAAACAAACTCCCAGTTATTAGTGCCCAATGAGAAGCAGATGTGTGGTTATTTTACACACATGCACAGTCTTAATTCTGGAGTTTATATCAGTGTTACAGTGAAGTTCTAAGGGAAACACAAAAAAAGTTGAGTTACATATGATAGACGGGATAAATATCTAGAAAGGTTTTATTCCAGATAAGGTAATGAAAGAGAATGTGTGTTTGTTTCTTTGCGTCTTTAATGTGCAGAGTGTGAATACAACATGTGTTCCTACAGTCAGCCATATGCTTGTGTGTAGCTGTGTGCCAGCACGTTGAAGAGCCTCGCATGTGTGATCAGCATCTCCCAGCGCAGCATTCCTCAGTGACAGCCGTAAGAAAACAGCTTCCTTAAATAGCCTTTGGATCGCTGCGGTTTTCTGCAAGATCCGCAAAGACGCGTGGATTCTCAGGTGGAGTGTTAGCGCCTCCCTGTGGTCACAGACCATCTAAATTCATGACAGGTCGAAAGTGTTGGAGCAGTTTTATTGCATGCAACTGGCCTTTTTGTGCTAGGGTGAAATTTTTATTTCATTAGGAGTTAACGGGCCTTGAAGACAACTCCATCTTCCAGGAGTTAAAATTTTCTGAATGCAAACAAAAGTTCCTTCACTTCTGCCTTCTTTTTCCTTTAGCACGTTGCCTTGTAAGGCCAGACATCTAGGTTGAAACATGTGCCAGGATGAGCTGAATGCATTAATGCATTTCAAAGACTACAGAGTTAGGTTCTTTCTCAGTGAAATACAGTCCTTTAAATTCTGCTGTTATATGTAGCCTATATGTCTTATAAAATTTACAGATCTGAATAAAAGTTAACCCAGTTTTCAACCCAAACATCTAAATGTCCCCGACCTGTACATGAGGAGCTTCGCTGCTCCTTCTTGGTCACATTTTGTTTTTTATTGTACGATCGTTCAGATTTTTCCTCATAACTCATAACCTTTCTGCACCTTTTTTAAAATTGTAAATTACATCTTTTCTCAACCTTTTGACATTTAGGAATGTGAGAAAGATGAAGAGCATTTGGGAGGTATTTGGATTGTTCCATCCTGCAGCCTCCTTCTTTCTTGTCTTCTAACTTTATGTTTGATATTTTCAGCAGCTGTCAGTAACACTCAGAGGAAGCCTCTGTTCAGTCAGTTAAAGGAAGCAGCTCAGCTGTCCTCTATAGGCCTTGATCTTATATTATTAGATCATACACTGGTCACTTCTTTGTGTATGGTGGGTGCTGTTCACCACAATGGGATTCTCACTTACACCCATCACTGCTTTTGTATTAGAAAATCTTATAACAGTGCGCCACTTTCTTCATGTTTATGTCCTTAATGTCAGTGCTACTTGCTCCTGTCAGTGGTGGAAAATCTGCCACTAGTGACTTAGGTAAAAGTCACAAAACCAAATAAAAAATTACTCAAGCACTCCAGACTAAACCTAAATGTTGTTGCCTTTCAAAGTCGTTAATATGACAGTTAAGGTTAAAAAATGAATGTGTGGTCATGGTTAAAAGAAACAAATCTGCAGGAGATGAGATGCAAACAGCCATATTGAGCAGCCAACCATTCACAGCCTGTGTAACACCACACTTTGTCTGCCTTTCTATCCAGCATTCATTTTCTGCATGACCAGAGAAGCTCATTTGTCAGGGAAACATAAATATCGGTTGTTTAAAGGTTTTGAACCGGTGACCAATGCTGCCATTTTAATGGAGACACTAGAGCTCTGTTTTGAGCTGAAGTCAGCCCCAGTAGCCATATTAAAAAATATACCCCATGATCAAGTCACATACAGCTTCTACAGCAGCGCAGCACTTGTGCTCGTTATCAACACACACTCTGCATTCTCAGATTCTTGGCATGACTCATGGTAAAAAAGGAAACATCCCGTTGCCCCCTCCCCACTCCCATAATCCCCTCCTGGCTGCCTGTGTGCCATCCCTGACCTGAGCCTCCTGTAACAAATGCACACTGGGAGAAGCTCATGTCCACTTTATGTTTTGACTACCGCTCTGTTCTTGTTCCCGTCTGTTGATGTGTGACGGCGGGAGCAGAGACGGATTTCTTTTCTGTATCATCAGGATCGTTTGGTTTCTCACTCACACAGCTCAGCTTGTCTTCAGCCCTGTCTTTTCACATATTATGCTGTGCTAAATGGGGGGCTGCGGTGCCCCCTACAAAAGAGCCACCTGTCATCATGTCTAACACTGGTTTCCGTGGTTACCGCACTATCTCGCAGCACCTGAACGACCTGAAGAAGGAGAACTTCAGCCTGAAGCTCAGGATCTACTTCCTGGAGGAGAAGATCCAGCAGAAGTTTGAGGAGAGCAGCGATGACGTGCACAAGAGGGTGAGTGACCTTATTCATCTATTGACACATGCAAGAAAAACCACATTGCTAGCATGCAATTGCAGCACAGTGCTGATGGTTGTTTTCAGAGCTGCAGGTTTGTGTTTGACAGTAACTGGCTCTGGCAGCAGGTCTCAGGCTGTTCTGCAACACTTCATCCAAAGTGTCAGTCCCAAGTTTCTGCCTGTGAGACTACAGTTTGTCTCAATGCTGTCAGGGTGAAGTATTTATAGCCCAAGTGAACTGAAAATGTCCTGAAATTTTTATTTAATTTATAATTTAATACTTATTGCAAGTATTGCTTAACTTAATGTTACAAATATAATATGAAAATGATTGTTGACATGAACCTTTTTACGTACCAAGACACAAATACATGACATTTCTATTAGTTCCATGGAAGTTTTGCACCACAAAAAAGAGTCGGTTTGAATTACTGAGATATACAGATTATACATACTTGCATACAGGGCAGGAGATACTTGGGCACCTGTGTGCACTGTGTAAGAAAATCACTTCTTATTTTACAACAAACTGGGTCTTATGAGTGAAAACTTGATTTAGATTTTTGGGGCACTGTTCCGTGTGCTCTGCGTGTTTTATGTCATCAAAAGTGCATCAAAAATATTCTGCAGCACAAATACTCTGTGGGTTTACTATTTATCTATTTTTCTTTCCCCGTGTTCTCTTTTATTTTTCTTAAATCATAAGTATATTCTGAACAGTCTTTGACCTGGGTGACCCTGTTTACAGTAAATAGTGCTCGACACAGTTTCCTTGCAGATGGAATCACTTTTTGATGCAGGAGAAAATAAAACCTGGTCAGAGATGATTGTTCCTTAATAGTATGTGTGAAAGTGAAAATTGATTAAAACAGCAAAAAAAGAGATTGAAATGCAGCCCATCAGGACAGATGAAGAGCACTAACAGGCAGTAGTACAGTGTTTCTAAAGAGACCCACATGTCTGCTGAGAGAAGGTTGTTTTAACTGTCTGACCTGTTTTCCATCAGCAACAACAGGCCCAATGACCCACATTATGTTAGCCTGAGAGCCTGCAGCCTGCTCTTTGTATACACATACACACTGTATGCATGGAAATGTGTGCAACATGTGTGAGTGCCCTTTCGTTTATGGATTTTCTGTGCACCTGTGTTGTGTGTCACTTGGACATGAAGTTCATTTCAGGAGCACTGAGCTGTAAGTTCAGACTGATGTACAGAAAACTAAATCATCAGTGCAGGCAGATACCTGCACGTGAGCGACTAGCTGCCAGTTCAGTCCGGTTTGTTGCTGCTTTCAGGGCCAAAAGTTAAAAGCAGAGGTGTTGCTGGGTGCAAGCAGCAGGACAGAGTGGTGGGTATACACTGAGGGGAGGCAGACGGAGCAGGTGCTCTTATCCCTGCCACTTATTTATAGATCTACTGAGCTCCCAAAGATACAGGTCAGCACGTGAGACTTTGGAAGCTCATTTTGTGTTGTGGAGTGTGTGGTGTGTGTCTCTGCAGTACTGCACAGAACTCCATAGGAAAAAAAAAGTTTCTGCTTAAGGATAAGTTTGATTACGCTGGTGACATGGTGGTTATTGTTTTGCATGACGTGTATTGACTATTTTGGAACCTAAAACCACTGACAGTGTGACCTAAGATCAAATGTACAGTACGTATATCATAAGTAACTGTCTTAATACATCTGCATCTGTGTATGATATTTTCTTTCTCATGCAGACTGACTTCTGCTTTGTTTGTCCCGACTGATACAGTAGGACCATTTGTAGATTCTGGACTGGACTGTGGGCTAATGGATTGGTTGTTCCTCTGGTTGTGCCATTGGTTGTCGCAGCTTTAATTATATGAGGCTGAAATAAGTTTTATGGGCTTTTAAACTTGTATCAGTAGGAGTTTCATGATGTAAGTCATTCTACTTTCCTCTGCTTCTTTAATGCGACTTCTCATTGTTTTATTAAATGCATCTCTTTTCCAGAACATTGAGCTGAAGGTCGAGGTGGAGAGTCTGAAGAAGGAACTTGAGGAAAAACAGCAGCTTTTGAACAAAGCACTGTGAGTTTTTGACCTCCTGCACAGATAACCACCGTTTTTTACAATTCTTCACATAATCAGTGAACTAAATTAGGTCCACAGACCTTTAACCTCTAGATGTCTCCAACATATCACTCACCCCTAGAATATTACGTGTCCACGGTCTAAAAAAATCTATTCTCAAGTGGTTTCAAATATTCTGCTGCTTGTGCTGCACAGGCTTGTTGAAATGCCTTTAGGGAAACCTTCCTGAGAACTACAAAAACAGTGCTTTCATCACCAGTTTGGTTATTTCCCATGAGCCCATCAGTACATCAGAGCCCCCGTCGCCCTCAGGACCCGGCAGCCTGCCGGCCTGTAGGCTCACCTAGCTATCACAACATGGACTAAGCTCTGAGGAATGCCTTGTATGAACTGAGTACTGAAATGCTTTTGAAGAGGATGAAGTGGCTCTGTGTTCTGGGGTGGAGGATGAAGAAAGGATGAGGGTGAGGAGATGAAGAGAGGGTGAGGGACCGACTGTGGGTCTGTTTTGAAGGGGGGAGGATGTGGAGAGCAGAGGGAGGCGCCATGTTGTTTGTTGTGTTGCTGAGTTGGGAACTATTTGAGCTCCAGCACCTGTCTGTGAGGCAGCTGTCCGTCTCTCAATGTCTCCGTTTCTTCAGCTTCTCTCGTGCCAACACACTCAGCAAACACAACGATAATAGGAACTGAGATCAAAAACTAGATACTGTGGGCTTTTTGAGGGTCGAATGTCAGGCGTTTTAGTGGATCATTCCAGAAATACCTGGATATATGGACTGTTCTACAGGGACAATGCACATTAAACAACATCGGTGTAAGTGTGCCAGTGTTAGCCATAAGGCTTGTTTTCAGACAGTGTTAGAAGGGGCACCTTTTATTAATTTGGGAGAAGGACCCGTCCCTCTGCACACACCTGGCTCGACGAGCCAATAGGAAACTGTGTTCTAGGTGATATTGTGTCTAATGTTGTGTGTCTGATCAGGTTGGTTAGATTATTCTGTCACAGAGGGGTCAAAAATCAGATTGTTCATTAACACCTCATGATTACAGTAGTCTCCATTTGTCGTGGTGGTTGGCAGTTTTCTATAAAATACTTAATGCAAGTTGAATCCAAACTCTGAAAATGATTCCTGGTTTGTGTTTAAGTTTCCTGAGGGCACATGGACTGGGATCCACACTTCTGCCAGTTCAACATGCATCATTATTTTCCGTTCCATCATGCTAAAGTTCTCTCTACACATATTTAGGGAAAAATAGTGCCATAGAATCAACACATGTAAAAATCCTCTCCATTAATCGTATTTGACTGATTATTTGCCTAATAGATGGTTGTAGGAAAAACACCATCAGCTTCATTACACTGTTATTATGCAGCACAGACAGTAATTAGTTCAATCAGTCAATTTAGTTCTTTGTCAAAATAATGCAAACATTGCAGCGTTTGAGGAGTTTGGGGTCAGTGCTGAGGCATTTTCTCTCTCTGCCGGTGCCTTGTTTCATAAATAAACTCTCTGGCCACAGTTTATCATTCGAGCTATTAACGGAGTCTGACTGATAGATGAGAGGAGGAGAAGCATAGTGTGACCTTCTGGCTGCTGGAGTTGTTGAGTGGTGGAGCAGTGACAGACCGGCTTCACCATAATAATTTCCACCGAGTCCTCAGAAGAATCTTTGTTTTCACTCTCAACAATTATATGTTTTTGATTCAAATTTGTTCTCTGCTAGTCAGCAGGATATTAAGTATGTGTATCTAAGTATGTGAAAAGATTTTTGTTCCAGTCTGAATACAGAACATACAGTATTAAAACACTGAAAGTGCTTTATGTTTTAGCCGAAACTCATTTGAATCAAGCAGAAAAAAGTTAGTCTCTTAGTCTTAATATTTCAACACACATATGTTTCATTCTGTGCATTTTATTTTGTGGCTTCCTGTGTGCAACAATTATCCAAACACTGTAACTCCTCAGTTCAACAGCAGAGAGCCTGTCCAGTCACAATGAAGCAGAGCTACAGCGTCACCTTGCAGATCGGCAGGAGGAGATCAGCCACATGCAAGAAATCCTGGAAACCAAAGTTCAGCTGCTGCAAGAGGTGCACACTCACAAAAACAGTCATTGCTGGGCTTTATCACCCTGATAACTGATAGATGTGATGATTAGAACTACAATTATACTTAAAACAACATGACACCAAATCTCTCTTTGTACCGGTTCAGTGTTAACGACACAGTCACCAGCTTTTCCTCCTGTACTTGTTGTCTGTGTTCAGGAGGCCGAGCTGGCGCGAGGTGAGGCCCAACGGATGGCCTCGCTTGCAGACTCTGAGGCCCAGCGCTGCCTGGCTCTGGAGAGGGAGATGGTGGGAAGGATGGAGCAGAGTGGAGGCTCTGGTGGACTGCTCGCTCAGCAGGCCCTGGCTGAGAAAGACAGGTACACTTACAACAACATTAATGCAGTAGCTTGTACAGTAAGTAATCAACCAAATATATGAGATGTTCTCTGGGTCCAGATGCACCTTTACTTTGTAGTTGCTCTGCAGGGTGTCCCCTGCCTGTTGTTGCTATCCCAGCACCTCTGTTGACCCTCATACTGCAGTACATACAGCACATACTGTGACTGACCCCAGCAGTTACATATGTGAACCTTACTGCAGCTTTAACTACTTTAACTTTGACTTTCTCTCTTCCTCTCTCAGGGTGATCGAGGAGTTGACGCAGGAGAAACATTCACTGGGTCTCCGGGTCGAAGAGCTCAAGGTCCAAGTTCACAACCTTTCCTCTTCTCTCAAGAAGAAAGAGTGGGGAACTCAGGTATTTGTGCTCCCTCGACTGCTAATCTGCATTTTCCAGACAAACCTATACCAGACAATCCATACGGCACGCACACATGTGACTCCTCTCAAATTTCATACTACATAACAACTGGGCCTTTATTAACAAAGGGGGAAAGTACGAGCCCATAAGAGCCAACATAAGTAAGTAAACATTTTCTATATTACCTATGTGAAAAGGTTACTTTCTTCCCTTTTCTCTGGACCCAATTCCCTTACATTTATATTGTTTTGTTCATTAAATATAATTGTCCTGAATTATGTTTTGTATTGTAGGTATGTGTGTGTTTGTTTAGTTGCTTGGGTTCAGTTGAGGGGAGATTTCATCTCTGTGTATCTGTGTGATGTTTGTTTTGGTTTGCTGCTGCTGTGAAGGCAGAGGAGTCAGCTGCTCATCAGGGAGAGTGAACACAGGTTTGGAGGATTAGGTCCTCTTAGCAGTGAGAGGCTGGGTGCTGCTAACCTGAGTCACACTAGGTGGGGAAGGAATGCAGTAGGTCACAGTTCAGTAGATATATAGAACTTATAAGAGTGTATAAAAACATATAGGCCTAGTTTGAGGTGAATAGTAGCTGCCATGGCTTGTTTTATTGTATTGTTCATTTTGATTTAACTTTTGTGGTTTTATCCTGGCTCAGCTCACCCTATGCTCACCTGAACAGGTGGTAGGTCCCAGTTAGGTGAGGCTGTGAAGGTGAAAGCCAGTGTGTGTGAAGACTGAGGGGGAGAGAGGTGGCAGCTAGCTGTGAGGCTGCAGTTTTAACCTGTGTCTCTTTTGGTTTTGTTGCTTCAGTTGATTGTTTTCCCCGGGAGATTTTTTGCCTTTGTTTAATTAATATTTTGTTAATAAATTTCACTATTTTTTGCACTTACTCCTGCCAACCGAACTGCTTCTTTGAACATCCCTTTTTGTACGTTTTTCAGTGTGAAAAACAACATCATTCCCCCTTTTTATGGTGGGCCGGCACGACAACCTACTGGACAATATGTCAAAATGGAAGCAAAAATGAAAACCAGCTAGTCCTGCAAATGGAAAGACACCTCACAGAAAACCAGTACTAGCTTTAGTCTTTAGTCATTTGCACTTCTGTGGAATGTGAAACAAATAGTGTCATTTTTGTAAGTATTCAGTTTAATACTGTTTAAAGTTGCATACTTCTGATTCTCTATTGCATCCATCTATAAGCCAACAAGCTAAGTTTTGTGATTAGCCGAAAATAAAAAAAAGAATGTTTCCTTCTAGCAGCTTGATGCAGGAGCTGCAGACCTGGATACAAACCTCAGATCCAGGCTCTGAACGTGACCCAGTCAGATGAGACGAGCGCTAAATTCTCACTTCTTTCTGTTCCAAGTGTCTTGGCTCAGACTTAGATATCAGACTGTTTTCTTCTCCACATGTGGGTCAGTGGAACTTTGGCAGAGCAGAAGAGCTGCACGCCACCATGAAGATAAAAACATGTGCATGTTGCGGCTGTGAGGAAAATCCCCGTCTGGTTACTTTTTCAACCTGCGTTACAGAGGATATAATAATAACACTGTGAGGATTACTGTCGGTGTAACACAACGTTTACTTCTCCTCCCACCACAGAGTCGTGATGAGAGCAGAGTCCACGCACAGATGCAGGTAGGAAGACACTGACTTAAACTGTCTTAACACAGTCTTTTATATTGCTAGTTATGTACGTCCAGTCTCACAGTTTTTGTTGGTGGATGCCTTCACATCACCCACAACCTCTGCAATGATTCCTCCTCCCAGTTCATGGAGAAGTAGCTCCACCTAGTGGTACCAAATCTACCCTGCATGCACTAGTGATGCCTTCACAGTACTGTACAATACTTTTCTTCAGTATTTTTAATTCCAGGAGACTTTATAGTTTTCTTCCAGTTTAGCTGAAATTAAAATATTGTAATTTTTTGTGTCTTTCAGCTAATATTATTTTATAAATCAGTTCTAGTTAAACTAATAATTTAAGGAACTAGAAGTGGACACATTTACCACATTTGCTCAGTCAGTCGAATGAACTGAAATTAAATTAACTGACAAAACATTTTATTCATAATATTTCGTTAATTTTATTTAACTAAAATTTAAAAACACACTTTTTAGTGACAAAACGTGTTCCTGTTTTGATATTGTTACATTTACTCTGTTTCCTATTCTTCTTTTACTTCTCCATCCGTTTTTCTATGTTTCCTTATTTCTCCATTTCTTTCTTTGCTTCCATGTTTGTCTGTTGTTCTACTTTCAATATACCTCACCTGAAAGTGGGACAATATTTGTAATTGTGTAATTGTGCTTTATCACGTTTCACTTTTATTTAAAGAGCAAAAACATGTTTGTTTTAAGTTTGTGATATTTAATCTGTCAAATGCAGAACTTTAACTGAAATTAACACATATTCAGCCCATTGTTTTACTTCTACGATGTAATTTACTAATGATTTTCCACCTGCACAACAGCCTGAAACACTTATTTGTGGGTCTTAAAACTACATTTTGACACAGGCACATATTTAAAAAGGTAATAATATGATAACCACCTAATGGTCCTTGTTCATACTTTTACGTTGAACTAGCTCAAACCTGTTGACACTCAGTTACTTGGAGCTTTGGGGGCTTCCTGAGGTCTAGGGTGTTGCTCTTTCTAATATTAGGTCACTCAGGTCGCGCCTATCAGCAGCGATCAGAGAATCAGGGTCACGGCAGAGTGTGCTCACACGGACAGTACAAGTCCTGCTAATGTAGCTTCAGTTTCCCCCACTGACGCCAGTTATAATTAGAATCAGCTCAGTGTCTGCTGGCTGCGTTGCACAGAGACTCGTTTCATGAGACGGCTGCAGAAGGAATCAGTAGTTTAGTTGGCAAAGCAGCAAGTGAGACATTTGAGAGAAGGAAAGTCAGTAGAGACACCTCTTCTGTCTGCGTCAGTGTTAATTCTCTGCTGTCACACTTTGGTATTTCTGCCACTTTGAGAAAAATAAACTATGGGCGCAGGATGCCGGCGGTGTTTGGCACTCATGCCTGATTAGGATTAATTGGTTTTTGATTGCGTGCCTCATTCCAGCCGATCGGTCTTTTGGTGTCATGTCTCCAGAGGCTTGTAGGGTGACAAATAGACACAGTCGGGGCCAGAGGAGTGTCAGAGAGTCCTGTGGTGGTCCACACACATGCACAGGAAAAAAGACAAACACATGTGGGAACAGTTGTGTCATTAGCACAGAAGTCCTGCTGTGATAATGAAACAGGGATGAAGACTTGTGTATCTGTGAGTCTGTGAAAAAAAAGGTTCCCCAGAGAGTCTGCTGAGAATGACTTCAGCTCTTTAAGAGCTCAGTCTGATAAAAGCATCATGTGGTTCACTGGCACTAGTTCCAGGGAAATGAGAGCCGGCCTTCCTCACCCCCCCCCCCCCCCCCCCCCCCCCCTTCATTCTGTGATGTGCCTGTGAAGGCCAGACTGGGACTGCGTGCCCCCGGGAAACACATGAACTCATTCCGCACTGACAATTTAGAGAATTTAATGAACCTGATGGAAAACACTCAGGAATGATTTTTTCAATTCACACTCTGCACACAGACGTACAGAGTTATCGACACACGAAAAAAAGCTTTATGGGAATGGAAAGTGTTGTATTTTGGATTAAATCATCTGTCACAAAATGTTTTGACACTGATCATTTGCAAAGACAGAGAAATTGTGCTGAAGTTTAACACACTTCCTGTTTAATGAGCGGTTATAATGAGGCAAAATATACAGTACAGTGAGAAGGTATTTGAGGCTAGTAATGACACAGCACACACAATATTCACACAATGTTATTTAATTCAGTTTAATTCAATCTAACTATAAGCTTTATCAAAAAGGAAAGTTTTAAGTCTAGCCTTAAAGGTAGAGAGGGTGTCTGCCTCCTGAACC
>JAUMHL010000021.1:25327530-25344980 GCA_032362345.1 Sandelia bainsii | reverse complement strand
ATCTGACTAGATAACATGTCTCTGTGGTTTTTAGGCCCAAATAGAATAAGCTCTGTCTTGTCTGAATTAAGGAGTAGGAAGTTACAGTCTAAATCCTGACTGAAACTCTTCATACAGATTGTTCCTGCACAGGTGGTCACATAATTTCTTTGCAGCTACTTTTTCAATGATTTTAGAGACAAAGAGCAGATTGGATATCGGTCTGTAGTTGGCTGAAACCCCAAGTCAAGAGTAGTTTTTTGTGTGCAATGTTTCATCATGAAGGTAAAAATCCTGATAGAAAAACCCGAAAGATTTATAATTATTTGTAATAAAATAAAAAGAGAGAGAGAGAAAAAAAAACCCTCTTGTTTCAACTAGAATGGTTCAGTCCAGGCGGCAACAAGAGGTCTCACTCTCACACTGATCTCAGGGTCCGGAAAACGTACATTGTAGAAAGAAAGAAAGGAGGTGTAAACAGATTAGATACCTCAGTCTCTTTTTTAAGTAGTTATAATATATTTAGATATTTTAAACACCATTAACATAATGCAACCTGCATACAGGTCATCAGGTTCAACTAGAAATAGGCTGGAAGAAAAAAATGTTAAAAATATATACAATAAAAAGATATTAGAGGTCATAATAAAAACACTGACATCACAGTTTCCCTGTTTTTCAGACGTTGTCTTAAAAACCCCACAGATACAATAAACAAAACACTTTTCAGACACATCTAATATAATGAATGTGAATAAACTCATTACTGTTAAGACTGTTTGGGGTTGGGTCACATGGTCACATTTCGGTTAAATTAAGAAAGTTGTGAAATGTTCTAGGGAATAGAAAAATCACATTTTGGGAATTACGCTTCTGCACACTGGAGTGACGAAAGCTGCAGAGTGAGCCATCTTCACAAACAGAGAAGATCTTTGGTCGCCTCGTCGCGTCGTTGTGAAAGCGTCCAGACGTCTGACAGCCTCTCCCTCCATCCCCAGCCGACGAAGCCGCTAGTGGGGGGGGGGGCGCGCACAGAAAACACCGAGCGGGGACTCGGGACGGAACCCGGCGAATCCACGAACACACGGAACCAGATCCGTTTTCCGTGTTCGTGTCGGAGCGTGACGGCGGCTGCAGCGGGGAGATGCTGTCACGTAAAGAGAGCTCGTTGATTTAAAAGGCAGAGGACACGGCGCGGATCGTTCCTGCGCCGGGACCGTCGAGGACGGATCGACAGGAAGAAAACACGCATCGATGTGACAACGCGTGACGGCGGCGAGGAAGTGAAAATGTGGCCGAGAGATTCAATCACATCCGCTCTGCTCTGAATTAACGCTGATCTCTGTCAGCAAGACTTTCTGTGCGTCATAAAATGTCCCTTTCTGCTCAGAAATCAACTTAATTCAACTTGATTAAACCCTGTAAACATGGGAATTAAATTTAGATTACCGACAATAATCTATTTTCAGATTTGAGATGAGGTTTTTCTTCACCGTGGAAACTTCCATTACGCAGCTGCTCTGCCAAGGTCTCCGAAAACCGCAAAGAAAAAAGGCTTAATGTAAAAATTGAAGTTCATGAAACTGCACATGACAGCGCCTCAGGTCTGGAACTAGAACATGAAGGATGGAAGCTGCAGAGGGACAAACCATCAAAGCATCACTGCACAAGAGAAGGGACTCTTTAATTAGATGCTGATGTGTGCCAACGTTGACTTTACAGATTTGCTTTAGTTTGCATCACTGAGTCTCGGACACTGTGTTTTTCTGAAGCCACATGTGCAAAACTCCGGACACAAATTCAGCACTTTAAAAGTTCTGCAACCTAAAGAAAGTCTGACATTGATTTTCAAGTGACCCTGGTCTTTGCTGTTGTGATGCTGGACGCGGTGAAAATGAAGGAGGCGTGCAGGATCTGTGCCCGAGAGCTCTGTGGAAACCAGCGGAGATGGATTTTCCACCCAGCTGCGAAGCTCAACCTGCAGGTGCTGCTGTCCCACGCTCTGGGCTGTGAGCTGACCAGAGATGGTCGCGGGGAGTTCGCCTGCTCCAAGTGCGCCTTCATGCTGGATCGCATGTACCGCTTCGACACGGTGATCGCCCGAGTGGAGGCGCTGTCACTGGAGCGCCTGCACAAGCTGCTGCTGGAGAAAGACCGGCTGAGGCAGTGTATTGGAGGTTTGTACCGGAAGAACAACGCAGAGGATGGGAACATGGCTCCACCCAAGTCTGGCGTGGCGGTTGTCCGGACTGGAGTGGCCTCTGAAGACTCTCCTGTGGTGGATTTGTCAGCCTTGCATGATGTGAGATACTCTGATATGATCCAGGAGGATCTGGCTTACTCTGTGTATGAGTCCTGGGCAGATAAAGAGGACCCTGCTCTGGACCACTACACACACCATCACGACCACCTCCATCACTGCCCAGGAGGAGACTCCCTCTCTGGTCAGAAGCCAAGACGATGCAGGGGTTGTGCTGCGCTCCGTGTGGCTGATTCCGACTACGAGGCTGTGTGTAAGGTGCCTCGAAGGGTCGGACGCAGGAGCACATCCTGTGGACCGTCTACCCGCTACTCAGCAACCACCCTGGGGATTGAAGATCCCACCAGAACCTCTGGAGAGCCTGAGGCTACACCTGTCGTCTTTGAACCTCCTTCAGAGGTGGTGGACACTGACAAGACCGGGTGTACCCGGACAAGTCCTAGCCCAGCTTCGTCTGTAGAATCTCTTGACACCGCTGTGGACGTGAGTTGCCCTCCTGCAAACCATAAAGTGAGAGAAGAAACTGAACCAGAGAAAGATCCAGAGGAGGCTCCAGTGAGAAGGGACACATCATGGGACAAACTCCCAAGCGAGAGGTGCCTCTCTGCGTTTGATACGATGCTGAGCCTCCTGAGAGGCTGCGAGTACCGACCCGTGAAGCCTCAAAAGGGCAGCAAGCTCCCAGTTCTGGTCCAAGCCAAACTGGAGCAAAGCCTAGCGCTACCCCTGTGCGTCCCACTGAGGTCACCGTGTGGGGGGGCAACAGAGGGTGACTTGTATCTACACCAGCCTAAACCACAGGTTGTGACCCCGTGTTCTCAGCAGGAGCTGGAGGCAGAGCTGGCAGAGATGGAGGAGCAGTGGCTGGATGATTATGTTCAGTCCTGGCCGTTCCGCTTTCAGCAGGTAGCTCACCAGCCACAGTAACCTAACGCTGGGTGACCTTTGAGATGATTCACTCTAACCAATACTACGAGTAAATACCTGGAATCCCTTTTAATTGTTGAAGCATTTTCTTTTTAATTTCTTTAAAAAGGTAAATAAGGCAAAAAATCAGAGTAAACGCTACGCTGACTTATCTTATAAACAGCAGCTTCAATTTGCACTAGTACTCTCATATTCTGAGCTGTAACACGTGTAGAACTGTAAAAAATGGTTTACGGCATCCACAGCTGGAACTCGTCTTGTTCTGCATCTCTGAGTCGTAGCCATCATACCAGATTTTAGCAAATAGAATCGTAGTAAAGTAAAAATACTTTAGCAGTTGATTTATTACCAAGATAAACAACTGTTTGATATGTGGAAACATTAGAACAGGTATCAAACTGAGATGAAACCTGATCAGTAGAATCTCATGAAAGCTCCGCCCAGCTGGTGCAGTATTCAACACCACTTTTTAAGAAGATCAACCAGCTACTTCACTGTTTCAGGTCAAATCTCTCTGGATTTTCTGCCGTACTCATCTCATTCACCGCTGACAAAGCTGAACACACTCGCTGCTTTGATTACCCTCTCGGGGAGCATAAATACCCCTCCTTGTCTGTATCCTAGCAACGCTTCAGTTGCCATGGGAACAGTGTCCAAGCGCTGCAGCAGTCGGTATCACTAAGTCTGATCCCTCCTCATAACATCTATTGTTGTGTTAATGATTAGCTTGAATTTGGTTCAGTATTTTAGGAGCAAATGAAACAGAAACACTAAAACTGTTACAGTCGATTAGATGTATGTGTCGATTCATCATTTATTTTATAAAATACCAGGCTACTCAGTGGACCACTCACTGGAATGAAGGAGAGCATTTACACTCATGCCATTCATTCTCTGATAAAGGCTCCTACTGTTCAGTTCTTTGAAGTCTGTTCTCTCATTGCTGAACTTTTAGCTGGAGGTTTATTAGATGTCACACAGCACAAGATGGATAAAAATGTTGGTTTCAGTACATAATTATAAAATAGTAGTGGCAAATTACACACTTCTTTTTCATAAAATAATTTTCTTTTCTGGTCTTACACTTTGACTCTGAGTTGCTTTGGGACTTAGCTGAAACATACAGAAAAGGTTGCACATACTAATAATGTCCCCGCGGTCAGGATGACATCACAGCATGACACAGTCCCAGAACAACAAAAACAAGGAAATCAACAACATGCTGCTGTGGCAACAGCTGCTCCCCAGGAAGTCATCCAACAGTGAGCTGACATCACTTTCCACTTTCACTCAATCATCCACACAAGCAGCTGCAAGGTCACCGTGCCACGTTTACCACAACGCTCCGCTCCTGTGTGCATCACAACCACTAAATCATGTCCTCGCTAGTTCACCTGTGCTGACTGTGATTCCTCCTGTGTGTCCTCAGCGGCTGATTGACGAGCAGCAGGGTCAGCTGAGCCAGTATGAGGGTGCTGCCGGCCAGTGTGTCAGTGAGCTGCAGAAAGCCCAGGACCAGGTCCACTCTCTGCAGGCCAAGATCAGAGAGAGCGAGATCAGGAACCAGGTACATGCCACCCCTCCCACCTCCAGACCTGTACTTTATTCAGCTGAATCTGCTTTTACATAAATCTACAAAAAAAGCTTTGGAAAATTACAATGATGGAAAAATCAAGACATCGCAATGTTTCCTGTGATTTTTGTGTTTATTCACTTGTTTGTCTGTAGAAGCTGCAGGAGCGTCTTGGTGAAATGGAGTTGGAGCTGCGATCGGCCCGGGAGGAAGCCCAGCAGCAGGAGCGAAACATCCAGAACCTCTCTGATACTGTCAACTCCAAGGATGCAGAGGTAGATAGAGGTGGATGTGTGGTGGGGAAGAGATAAATGTAGAAGGGAATGGAAAGAAATTGTAAGACTGAAATCCAGTGTCAAAAGTGAAAATTGCACCGTGTCAGACTTGGTTTTCTTTGCAGTACAGCACGTGTGCTTTTGTGTGTGCAGGCTGCAGAACTGTACAGGGTGATTGAGGAGCAAAATAAGATGCTGTGTTCTCTCAAAGAGCTCGCCAACCGCAACCAGCTGCAGCAGCTGCAGGTTTGTCTTCTATACTGACACTGACTGATACACGTGAAGCTCCTTTGCAGCTTTTAGCTTCTCTACTGAAAGGAAACTTTTGTAATCTACAAAGTTGCATAGAAATGACTTGTTTCGTTCTCTGTCCTTTATACATCTGCTCGCTCTTCTCCCTCTCTCTCTGGGTTTTACCTGCAGGCGTCTGGAGCAGAGAGTATTCGAGGACAGGGGGAGGTTCTGGCTCTGCAGGCTTCTCTCTTTCAGGCTCAGCTGGAGATGCAGGCTGGACAGCAGGCGCAGCGACACACAGCCAGAACACAGGAGGACCTGAGTCGGGCCCTGCAGAGGTTAGACAAAGACCTGCAGGGGGCGCTGCAGCACAGGAGGGAGACAGAAAAACACAACCAGGCGAGAAGAACATTACAAGTTCTGTCTTTGTTCACGTTGCATCTTGGCTGTGGGACATGTGTGATGTTGCGTGTTTGTGTGTGATGTTCAGCAGCTGCAGCTGGCTCTGGAGACGGCTCGACTTGCCCTGCAGGAGAGGGAGGAGCTGCTAAGAGAAGGCGAGCAACAGAGACAGAGGGAGAAGGAGGAGCGAGACAAGACCATAAGAGAGCTTAAAACATGTCTGAAGACTAAACAACAGCTGGTGGAGGTGAGACACATGCACTTTAGAGCGTAAACGACTCATTATGCTGGTAGAGCAAACATGAACCTGCACACTCATAACATTCAAACAAATGTACGTGGATCTCATATAGTTTAATGTTAGTTATGTCATATGACAGGAATGCAAACCACAGCTATTTAACATGCACATACCTGAGCTCACCATCATATTGTTCATATGAAGAAGAGGTTTTCATCGTGTCTTTGCTCATCTCAGCTGAGATCCGCCTCAGTTCTGCCCTCCTTTTGACAGAATTTGGATTTACTCAGTTACTCTTTCTCCTATCAAGACACAGAAACACACAGTTATGTGCTGATGCTTTCTTTCTGTAGGACTACTGTGAACTGTTGGATGATCCAAAGGAAAAGAAAGACTCTCTGCTTCAAAAACTCCGCCAGCGCATCAAGGAGAGAGATCGAGCTCTGGAGGTAAACTGATCCATTCTGTAGTAAAAGTTTCCCTCAGCAGTTTAGTTTAGTTTTAGTTAGGACCTGTTGGTGCCATTTAGGAGCACTGGTAATATAAGATGTCCCAGGCCAGGGGGGTTCATTAGGTCTGGGCTAAACAGACAATTTATTGTGGTCAACCTGCAGCGAGCGGTGGATGAGAAGTTCCGCTGTGTGGAAGAGAAAGAGGAGGAGGTTCGCCGGCTACAGCTGCTGCTCAGAGAGAAGGAGAGAGATTTGGAGAGACAGCGCTGCGTCCTGGCTAATAATGAGGAGACTATCACCGTAAGAAAACACACACATACATAAAAACACACAACACTCGCTCTGTCACCTCAACCACCTCATTGCTGCTTGTGTGTCTGTGCACCAGAGCTTGGAGGTGCTGGTGCGGGGTAAAACTCTGGAGCTGGAGCAGGTGTGTGACGGCTGGAGGAACTTCCAGCGGCAGCAGCACGAGAGCGAGGAGAGGCAGAGCCGCATCCTGAGAGAGAGAGATGCCATCATCAGCCAGCTGCAGACAGCGCTGCACTCGAGCACGCAGGAGGCACAGGTACAGAGAGGGGTGCATGTAACAAAAAAACTGTCGCATTCACTTCTTCAGCTTTAAATTCTTCTCCTTCTTCTTCTCTTCCTCCTCCTTTGCCCTGTAGGACCTACGCTGCTCCCTGCTGGCTCAGAACCAGTCAGCTCCATCTGAAACTCTGGAGGAGCTGAAAGTCCGCCTCCAGCTCAAAGACCGCCTCTTCCAGGAAGTGCTGGCTGACCGGATGTGTCAAGCCCAGCAGCATACGGAGCAGGTCCAGGATCTGCTCCGAACCATCACTGCCAGAGACCAGTATATTCAGGTACAACAGATGAACGCAGCTGAGACTCCTGT
This sequence comes from Sandelia bainsii, assembly GCA_032362345.1. Lineage (NCBI taxonomy): Eukaryota > Metazoa > Chordata > Actinopteri > Anabantiformes > Anabantidae > Sandelia > Sandelia bainsii. Next base: position 25,337,742 of record JAUMHL010000021.1, on the reverse strand, counting down.
GCCTCAAGTAAAACCACATACCTGTCAAATGTGAATTTTAAAAATGTCACAATCTCCTTGTAGGACTCTGCAAGCCGGCTCAGTGAGGTGATGACGGAGCAGACATCGAGGGTCCAGGAGCTCCGCAGACAGCTGAGCTCAGGTTTCAGATTGAGGACTCACTCTGGTCGAGACTCGGCTGTGGAGCTCCAGGCAGTGCAGGACGAGCTGCGTCTCGCTCTGAGGAGGGAGAAGGAGAACCAGGAGCTGAGCAGGAGTCAGGCCGCCCAGCTGGACTCCCTCAGCAGGACACTGCATGTGAAGGAGGAGATCATCAGGGTCAGTGACAGACGGCTTGCTTACACTGCAGTAGAACAGTTTGTGTCGTATTTTCATTATGTTACTTAGTAATAAATGTGTGTGTACATGGTCTTCTGTGTGTGTGTGTCTGTGTGCGCACGCTGCAGGACTTCCAGAGGCAGATGGTGGATCCTTCAGACTTCCCACTGGTCGAGCGACTCACTCAGGAGATTGAGGATCTGAGGGAGAGCCTAGTCCAGCAGGAAGGCCCCCCAGCCAGAGGCCCCATCCTGGGCCGCGACCGGCCCAACAGCAGGCAGCCTGAGTTTGGAGGTGGGCATCAGAGAAGCATGGGACAGTATCTGTAACAGCAAGTCACTCAGCAGCAGCTGGGCGCTGGGCCTGTGGTGCAGGGGTCTGATTGCAGTGCTTCACTGTGGTGATGGTGATGTTTGTACTAATTTACCACAAATTCAGCCCATGAGATCTAACACTGAACTTTTGTTTGTCTGCTCTTTTCTTCACAACCGTGCACGCTTCTTAACACTGGTGAAAGAAGTTTCATAATGAGATTTAATTTTTGCAAGATTAAGAATTGCTTGAATACAGGCTGATTGTACAGGGTTTGGTTGTCTTACCTGGAATCATGAATGGTTAAATCATCTCTCAGCCTTAAAGAAAAGCACAAAACTTCTCAGTTGTCTCTCAGTTGTGTGAAATTTCCAGGACCCCAACATCACTGTGCCAGCAGTTGTTTATTTCCTTACAGAGGTGCATAGAAAGTGAAAGTGCTCATCTCATTGGTAACACTCACTGGGAACTTGAAATCTGCAAATTTCTAGAAATATGGTTTTATAAATGTAATATTTAGACTGTATGTCTGAAGCCTGTCACTTTGGAACAAATCTCTTCAAACTTTCCCCGTACAGTAGATGTTGTTCATGAAGTGCCAACTAGTTTGGCAACAACTGACAAAAGGTTTTATTTTATAGGTTTGTTATTGTGATTTTGCATAATTCACTTAACTGATTTCTATTTAAAGCTTCAAACTATTTTATCTTTTATTGCAAACTCAGCTTCACTTACTGTGTTAAATGCTGTAAATGTTCCGTATTGTTATAATATTCAGTTATGCAGTAGCTGCTCATAATATAAAACTGTGTGTGTGTGTGCGCATGATCAGCAGCATGAGTGAGTCTCTTTTTGAATCGTCAGATACTTGTCAGTTGAGCTGAACTCATGTTTGTTTTACTGAACAATATGTAACTATAATTCCACAATGCTTTTATTATTATTATTATTATTATTATTGTTGTTGTTATTAATATGTTCACTTAATTACGACTGTATTTGGGGGGAAATTCTCACATTTTCGAGTGGGTGTTTGCTTCTGTGAGTTTATAAGAAGCTTAGTTTCTCCGTGGTCCAAAGTTAATAATATCATGAAATCAAGTGTTACACTGGAACACAGTAAGTACAAATGTTTTTTTATTCATTTTATTCTTATGGATTTTCCCAAAAAACTAAAGACGTTTGAAGTTTGTGTGTCTGCACAGACTGTGACATTTTACCATGTTCAAACAAAGTTCACCTACATTTGTTGCATTGGAGACATTCCTTCACAATTACTAGAATTTATAAATGTTATTGAACAGTTGCATCAGTAAACCTGCAGCATGTGCATTATGCATTTGTGACTTAAAGAGTTTGTATAATTTAATGTAAGTATGCAGTTTGCATATTTATTTAGGCACTAGCCTAAGTTTCTTTCTTTGCTTCATGAATAAAAACAGTAAATTCTTCGCATTCCTTTACCTAAAAATCACTGTAACTTAAGCACAGTCCAGTTCCCTCATCATGTGGTTTGTGTTTGACTGAAGCATTAGAACAACTCACAGCTAATTATATAGAAATACTGAGGCCATGAGTCCAAATTCCCATTAGAAATGTTCAAATATGTATTTAATGATGTTTTAAACTATATTTATCACATTTCGAGTCTAAATGCAGTTTTAATGAATTCTCCACACTGTCCCAAAAGAGTTCTGGTACTTTTTCTTATTTTGTAGAATAAAACAGTCACATTCAAAGACAGAGGTGACTCTAAACAATTTAAAATGAACTTTTTAAAACCCCACAAGGTGTGAATTTGTGGAACGGGATGACACCACTGTCTTCAATGGTAACAATTCTACAGATGAGACTAATTACAAGTAGTCACATGACACATGATTAAATATCTGTAAATGCTTTATAAATATATGAACTTTTAAATAGGACATTGATGCTGGTAATAGAAACCAGTCCTGCCTTAGAGTTTTGTTCATTTTAACCCCAGTATATATAAGGAAGATCGAGACCAGGATTTACCTTGACGCTGTAATTCTGTCCTGGCATCTTTGAGCCTTGTACTCTGTGTCTAAAACTTTATGCATTGCATTAAATCCCTTAAACTGACTGCAAATGTTTTAACGCTTTAACTCGCTCTGTACTGATTCTTTTATCAAAATCAAGTTTAAATGTAAAATCATTCAGAGGTTTTTCATATTATAAACTATAAGCTGTAGATATATACATACAAACTCACATACACACGTACAGTATAGTCTAAAGGTTACTGTTGCATTAGAAATTAATTTCAAGTTGATAATAGTGGAAAAACGCAAGGGTTAGGGTTAGGCAAGTTATTGCTGATCTATATCAGAGAAGGATCAGAAACAACCTGATGTTTTTCTCTGTGCAGTGGGATAATGAGGAGAACAGTTGCTGATTTGCACAAAGTAACTGAAAAACTGACACTGAAGAGAGAAAAATGTCATTATTATTAAAATCATTATTCTAATTGTGTGAATCTTTACTTTTTCTTGTAGAAATGAGCTCAGAAGATGAAGATGAAGATGAGGCTGATGATGATCTGAACAGCGAGTACACAGAGAGCATTGACGAAGAGGAGTCCAAACTGAGGGTCCAGTCTCTGGCCAATGCCAAGGTATGAACGTCTGGATCAGGATTCATAAAGTTCAGAGTTTTAATGGTTAATTGCAATCAAGCATCACAAACCCAGTGATTCTCTGTGTCAGTAGAATTTAGAATCTAGATTTAGATCTGTTACATATTCACACAAGATTCCTGCAAAAGAGAAAAATTCAACAACATAAGTAAAATTTAAGTTAGGAAGTAACTTATAATTCAGCTCTGACTGTGTGTCTGATCAGGGTTCTGGTGGTCCAGGAAAAGCACCATCACAGGATGTGTTGTTTGAAGGCCAGGGCCTGATGGAGGTCAAGCAGCTGGTGGAGCAGAAGAGGGTGGTGGAGAGAGAGCTTGGCGAACTGAAGGCCCAGCTGGAGAAGGCTGGTTTCTCCTCACTGTCACAGATGAGGTAAGATAATTTACTTAGATAAGATAGAGGCCCGAAAGACTCACTAGAACACCAAATGTGGATTAATCCACGAACCAAAGTTGTCCAAACAAGTGCACCATTTCCTTAAAAGATTAAACTATGAATAAATGAGGTGTTTACATTTTCAGTAGGAACCAGTGGGTTGGAGCTGAGAGCTGAGAGCCAAAGGCAGAGTATTAGGCTTATGAGTCGGACTAACGTTGTTGTTTTTGTCCTTTTCATGAGCTTTGATAACAATAAGAAAGTTTTATACAAGCCTTATCCCTGAACCCTTAAAGTTACATTCCTATCCACCTGTCCCTCTGGTTTAAAGGAAAGCTCTGTTCAGTCTGCAAGCTGAAAACGAAGATTTAAAGTGTTGCTTGAATGAAGGGCTGCAGCCTGACAATAAACACAGTGATGAGCACAAGGTATTTGAAGGCGAAGAGGAGGATGAAGAGGGGGGGGAGGAGTTGGATGTGACCATAGAGGGGGTTGAGGAGGATGAAGAGGAGGAAGAGGAGAGCTCTGAGCTATGGGATGCCTGGGATAGCGAGCTTTCTGTGTCACAGACCAACACGCAAACCAGCGATGAGCAGAGGGAGACGAGAGCCACCAGGTCTGAGTCCCTGCACCTGGGCAGCTCACAGGTAAGGTTCAATAGACTATTTTGTTGTTATAAAATGTTATAACCAACCATCTCAATCATTTTTGCTTGTTCTGTATCCAGATTGACGACCTGGACGGCGAGCTGCGGCCCAGCAGGCAGCAGGGCGCCGTGTCCTCTGTGCTGCGTGAGAAGAAGGTTTGTCTGCAGCTTAAGAGCAAAGAGCTGAAGGAGAGACTGATGGTTTCTGAGGCCACGGTGCAGGCTCAGGCCGAGCAGCTCAAAGACTACAGGGAGCTGCTCAGTGAGTGAACTCAAGTGTTGTGTGGTGACAATGAAAAACAGTGACGACTGTTTCTATATTTTTATTATTTCTGCAGAATGAGCTGAACAACATACAGTATGCATAATCAAACCATTGCTATAAAATATCTTGATGTTACTGAAATGTCTAAAACACTTGCTAAGAAAAATGTAAAAGTTAGTGCACTAAACTTAGGCTCGTTGTTGTTGTTGTGTGTGTTTGTGTGCAGCAGAGACAGCTGTTCAGCAGGACAGTAAGCAGGTCCAGGTGGACCTACAGGATCTGGGCTATGAAACCTGCGGCCGCAGTGAGAATGAAGCTGAGAGGGAAGACACCAGCAGCCCAGGTACTTGCAGAGTGGGATTTTTAAAGTTGATCTAACAAGTAGCTTTAAATGATTAAAACACACAATAGAAATGAAAAGAAAACTGATATTTGGTGTCAGCTGCCGGGAAGTTGTGTTTACAAATCACAAACACCAGAGGGCAGCAAAGGCTGACAGGAAACCACCGAACCATCTACAGTATATACTGATATTACTACTATGAATATTACTACTGCTAAGAATAGTAAGATTAGTGTCTTTTTGTATTAGACAAAAAGGCAAAATCCATAAAGTGCTTAGAAATTTTCAGTTTTTCTCTCTCTTTCAGTCTTTTTTGCCTTGGAAAGTGTTTCTGATTACTTAGGAGCTAACTTAATAGTTACATCCAGTCTGCATTTTCACTTTATTTGTTAAATCCCACTGACAAGCAAGAGGTGAAGCCTAGATGAGCCTAAATCCTATGAACCTCTGCTCTATGCTTCCTGACAGAGTTTGACGACCTGGAGATGTGCACGTCTCTGGACTGTGGTTCCCAGTGGTGGGTTTCAAACAGCAGCAGCTGCACCGTCACTAAATCCACCACACAGAGCTCCGGATACGGAGACGAGTTGTCGTCTCTCCAGCGCCTCGTCGTGGACCTTCGTTCCCAGCTCTCCCGCTCTCAGGGAGTGATACGTGGGCTTCAGAGCCGCCTTCGCTCCGTGTCCACTTCCAGCGATTGTGGGCCCTCCGCACCCCGCAAGGTCAACTGGTCCTTCCAAGCCTCACCCTCGCAGAGCGGGGTGGAGGACGATGAGGGCTGGCAGTCATCTGATGGAGGTCTGCTGGCTTCGCCCCATCACCCTCACCCAGACAAGGGCCTCCAGGAACTGGTGTCCCGAGTGGACGCGCTGGAGGACCAGCTGAGGAAAGGAGGCAAGACATCTGTCGACCAGAATGGAAAGTCTGCCACCTGGCCTGGGTGAGTGACAGGAGGCAACGTTTTCTTTTCTGATTACATAATCACTATTTTGTCATCCTAAATCTTAAAGTTAACCATTAATATTATTTTTCAAAATTTTATTTTTCTTCTGTTTATGTATTAATTTATTTACAGTAGCAAGAAAAAATAATGATACTATTTGCAGTTTTTTGGTTTTCTGCACAGACTGGTCATGAAATGTGATCTGATCTTCACCAAAGTCAACAAACACATTATTTCTAAACTGATAAAACACAAGCATTTTAAAACCCATTATATATACAGAGTGATGGTGGAAAAAGTAATGTGACAAGTAATGTGTGAAGTAGTGTGACAGTGATCTGGGTTCTGGGCTCTGACTGGGCCGCTCCAGAAGGCTCCTGACTCTGACACCGAAGCCATTCTGTAGCATTTACTTCAATGTTTAGGGTCATTGTCTGGCTGCATCAGTCAGCTTCTTCAGTGCTTTGCTTCACGATGGCAAGCTGAAGAGCTTGCATGAAAAGATCATGACTATTTGTGTTTTACCAGCCTACAAATATTTTGCTTGTTGATATTTGTGACACTGGTGAAGATCACATCACAAAATTACAAACAATACCATTACTTTCTCTGTATTTATTGAGCTTCCATAGTTTTCAATGGTGCCATTTAGGAAATAGGATTCTTTGTACCCTCTATTCTGCCTTTTCTGAACATTGTTGTTTAAAGTTTGGCAGACAGGTGAACACTTCTTTGAATGAGAGACAGTTCAGGCTGAAATACACACAAGAAAAAGGCAAAATGAATCATTTCAAGTTAAAACCGAAAATTCAGCAAAGTAACAGTAGGGTTTCCCACTGGGTTGTTGTCCAGAGTTCTTCCAGGCTGCCTCTGGCCACCCCTTGGTGGCGCTGTTGACCACAAAAGAATGGTAGGCTATTAATACCACCGAAAGCTTTTATTGTGAAACTTTGCTGGAAATTTTGTTTCTCACAGTATCTTAAAATAGTGATTTAAGCATGAGGCTAAAGTGTACAAAATACTGGTATGATCCGTAACTTAAGGTAGAATTAGTAAATAGTGAAAACAGTGATCTATTAATTACACTCCGTCAGTGTTAGTCCGGGTTAATCAAGCGCAAGCACTGATGTTTTTATGTAAACTCAGCTGCCTGACAGTCTGACGGGATTAACTGACATGAGGATGGGAACATGTTGTCCCATTTACCACGTGTGGCTAAACTGTGGCCACAGTAAAAATTTTAACACCATCATTTTGCTAAATCAGGTCCCAGAATTTACTGTCAGTGCTAATCTTAAGAATCTCTACTTACAACAGGCGATCCCGCATGAAGTTCTGAGCCCCGGGTTCAGAAACTAGACAACTGTGTTTGATTTATTTCTCCTATCCTTCTATTATTTGATGTGTTATTTACTTTACAGAGTGGCACAGTAGCTACATGTAACTGTTTCTCTTTCTGTAGTAAATTCGACACTCTGATCCAGGCTCAGGCCCGAGAGCTGTCCCATCTCCGCCAGCGGATGAGGGAGGGCCGGGGTGTGTGTAACATTCTCACCCAACACCTTGGAGACAGCACCAAGGCCTTCGAGGAGCTGCTGAGGGCCAACGACATCGACTACTACATGGGCCAGAGCTTCAGGGACCAGCTGGCTCAGAGCACGGCTCTGGCACAGCGAGTCAGCGCAAAGATCAGCGGACGTGAGTCATTACGTTTCATTTTGTTTCATTATGCACACACACATTCAGCTACAGTCTCAGAAATGGTGAACGTTGCTCAGGCTCTTTGATGAACATTGGATGTAATTGAGTTTATCATTAAATTAATGACCTCATTACGCTGTTTGTTTTCAAGCAGGAGATCAGCCTGAAGATCCAGATGAGAAGACAGAACTGCTCGCCATCCGGTCAGTGCTCATTTAGCCCAACATGTGCCGTGTGTGCACATCTGCTTCTGCCTGTTAATTTAGCCTTTAAACTTGTGGTATTGTGTTGATTTCTGCATGACAACAGGCTCAGTGATTGTCAGCGGAAGGTACTGTGTTTGTGAGCGATGCAGTTCCTCGGGGCAGAATAATTAGAGGCTCGCTCGATAACGAGTGAAGATCTCACTGGATAATTAATGAGGAAGGAAAAGACATAAATAGATTTATGACCCTCTAATGTCCTTCTGTGGATGTTTTTCCAGTATTGATAAAACAGCATTTTTATATATTTAGAAACATGTTTAGGGTACAGTGTGAGTTTGGTGAACTACATGTACTGTAACACACAGTAACTAAAAATACTGTTGATCCAACCAGGGCCAGGCAAAGCATACAATTCTTTTCTTGCCAGTAAGAATACAATTAGAAAATCTTCAAATTTCTCTTCACATCTTGCTTCACTTGAGACACATACAGCTTTATTTATCTTCCTTTGCTCATTTCTTTTCTGAGAACGTGCACAGTATCGAGTCCCATTTCCTGCTGGTTGCAGCTGGCTCGCCGTCTGAGCCCTTCAGCAGTTTGTTAACTCAGAGAAGTTGCTCTAACGTTACTGCATTGCAGAAGCCCAAAGTCCTTTGACGTCACCAACAACACCACGAGGCAGAATCTATGATTAGGCCACCCTCCACCATCACCACCGTCAGGACAAACACAGTTATACAAGAATAACAAAAAACTAAACTCCTGCTGTAGGGTTCTTTGTTTAGAACATGCAAGTATTTTGTTGCCCTGAGGCTGACCCGCAGTGGAGATTAAGGTCTCAGAGAAGATATCACATTGTCTTTAAAGCTTCTCTAATAAATGTAAAGATTTATCTCATACCTCACAACAGTTTAATGGATCTTTTAGCCTCTTTTAGCCTCTAGTTTTGGTTTCGCAGCACATTTCCTGTCGGGTTCAGTCTCAGTGTTTCCAGCAGCAGCAGGCAGCTCTGATAAACCTGTACCTGTTCACCAGGACACGGTTAGAGACCAGCTGGTGACCAGCTGAATTGACAGACATTATTTGCAGAGGTTGACTGAGGCCAAAATAGAGCCAGGTACATGTTGGACTTCAGGTTTACATAATTCTGTCTGCTGGATGAGTTAATGGGCAACTTTTTACTGTAATGACTTTTAAAGGTGGTTTTGCTGTTCTATATTCTCTGTTTATCTCTACTGTTGGATATACAATGAGTGACACAATATTCTCTTCACAAACAGTTACTACAGTGTAACTAATTTTACAAACAGCATGAACAGTGGGACTACAGCCTTGTTTATTAGATCTTTAGTGCTATAAATAAATTAATAAATGTGTGAGTGAGCTCTGGTTTTTCTCAGGCTTCTGCTGAAGGTTCAGCTTTGACGCTTACTTCCTCTGGATGACTGATGGATGTCCTGGATGTTCAGTCACTTGTAACACCGCACCTTATCCTGTTTCATAACACAGCTCTGTGATTTTCATACCTGAGTGGGGGTTGGTCAGAATTAAATGGCTTCCTGAAAAGTGGAAAAACATTATTAATTCAGCTGAGCAGTGATGAGCAGGCGCTGAATGAACACATGCATATTTTAGTAAGAATAAAGCATCAGCGTGGTCCTTTAAGGTCGACACTGTTGTTGGGTAGAAAAGGGTGAGTGCTGGGTCAAACCCCAATAAACAAAGCCCCTCTGAGAGACGCAGAGACAGACACACAGAGAGACAGAGGCCTGCAGTAATCTAACATCATGTTGCAGCACAGATGGCCGGCCAGATGTGAAGGAGAATTATCGAGTGTGTTTTCTGCGACAGCCATCTCAGTAGAACTGTTCCCCTGATTCTGAGTGTACATAGAGATTGTCATGTCAGAGCCTGTGCATTAATCTGTGTGTAAACACGTAAACAAGGTGTACCAATATAGGAAAACAACTTCTGAAAAATTACATTACAATTTTTATTTGAAAGTCTAAAACTGCTCCTGAGATCGTTCATGATCTCATTAGTTTTTTTGTACCTGCAATATTTATCTGTAGGCACATGCTTTTGGTTAATCTCAGGTAAAGACTTACATAGACTTTTTACAACATACTTTGTTGTATTTATCTAAACCGTTAAGCACAGTGATTTAGTAGCTTTAGCAAGCACAGGTTGTAGGATTTGAACCCTGGTTCCTGGTGTAAATTGTCCATTTAATATGCTCACCATCTGTTGTAGGAAAAAACATTAGCAGGGCATGTAATCCAGGCAGCTATTACATAATTGCAGTATTATATGAGTGTAATTTCAGGCATTGTTGGAAAATAATAGTCAAGTACAATTTATTATATCAAGTTTCAATTCAATTCAATTCATCTTTATTTGTATAGCGCCAAATCATAACAAAGATCATCTCAAGGCACTTTACA
>JAUMHL010000021.1:25309549-25320751 GCA_032362345.1 Sandelia bainsii | reverse complement strand
GGGGACCGGTTAGAGAGAGTGGGGACCGGTTAGAGAGTGTGGGGACCGGTTAGAGAGTGTGGGGACCGGTTAGAGAGAGTGGGGACCGTTAGAGAGTGTGGGGACCGGTTAGAGAGAGTGGGGACCGGTTAGAGAGTGTGGGGACCGGTTAGAGAGTGTGGGGACCGGTTAGAGAGTGTGGGGACCGGTTAGAGAGTGTGGGGACCGGTTAGAGAGAGTGGGGACCGGGTGCATTTTGAATCAAGCTAAGCAGTGGGTGCAGGTCTGCAAAGCCAGCTCAGCCAACTGTTACTCTTTAAGGTTGGAGGGTAAGGTTTATCTTGTACCAGTTATGGTCATGTAAACAGAGCTGAATGCAACAATAATGAGCAGAAAAGCATGTGAGTCACAGTAATGACTTGTACACATGTTGACAGGCTACAGCATGAAGTGAGTGTCCTCCAGCAGCAGCTGAGCGAGAGCCGCAGTTTGGTCCTCTCTCTTCAGTGTGAGCTGCAGGTGTACCAAAGAGTGTGCGGAGTCACCACCATCACACGCTCCGGTAAGACTCATCACCCTCAGACCCATCACAAAAGCAGGATTCCAGTCTTAAAAAAATTCTGGACAGTGACAGTAAATATGAATCAACACAACTATGACCAAGAGAAATTCTCATCTGTGCTTGTGTTTTAAGCAGGTCGGGTCAGTGCCAAGCAAGGACGCAGCACTGCAGCCTTCAACCCCGCAGAGCTGCACATTCAGCTGGAGCAGCAGCTGAACGGACAGGCGGACACACAGCCTCGAGCCAGGAGACAGCTTTTCCACGGTCAGTGTGTTTGGTACACCGACTGCATCTTAACCTGATGAATAATACAGAAGACTGCAGAGCTGAATAAGGAAAAGGTTTTGCAGTTCATTACTGATGGAAATTTTCTCTCACAGATAACGTTCCCTCTCCACCTGTGAGAGACACAGGACTCGTCAGTCCTTTATTTCCTGTGCATCCTGTGCAGAAATGTGCAGAAGAGAGGGGAGCTGCTGATCAAGGTGAAAACTCCACATTCATGCAACACTCAGACTGTATGAACAGCTCTGGCTAAGACACGTACTGCATGTAAAACTTATGCAAGCAGTACTGTCCCACTCAGTTGCCTCCGGACAGTTGACACGACCTTTTTTGTGTTAATTAACATTCTCTTGTTATTCCACTTACCTCTATAAGCAGTGGCAGCTGGTGAAATAATTTCTGGGGGGGGGGGGCGCACTTTTGCAAGTCAGTTTTCAGATGCGCTCGAATCACATATCACATATCAGTATAAACCAAAGCACCATTGTCATGCATCACACTACTTTAAAAACACTAAATTAACGTAAAAATACACAGTCTGTGTTTATTGTCATTTACTATTTATAAGTACATTTCACCCTTCTCTCCTTCAACTGAGAACATGCAATCAAGCAGCTCATTCTGCACAAATGTAGCCTTACACACAGTAACAGTCTGCAGGTGCTGCTGCATCCAGGGATCCAACAAAGTCCACCAGCCCCCAGAAAATGCCAGGATTTTCTGAGTGTTCACTTTCATCATGACCACGCAACACAAGCTCAAACACACCACAGAATATAATGCAGTTTATCATCTTACACAAAATGTGTCGGTTTTTGTCCCCCTCCTCATTATGTCCTATCCTGTAACTTTTATTAAGCTGCGTAGCGATACAGTTTTCACATTGCCAAACACTGTAAGACACACAGCATTTTCCATGTAGCTCCTAGTCTGTTGATGTTTTTTCGCTTTATCAGGAAAATGTATTAAATCATTAATACCTGTCTGAATCCAGACTCGTTGTGTTCCTGGCAGCTGACAGAGGAGGGAGGTGAAACAAAACAAAGCTCCGGTCTCAGGACAGACAGTTAACCAGGACTTCTTCTCAGACCAGTTTCTGGAGAAAGACCAAGTGTAATTTCTCCCTCTGACTGGTGTTTGTTTTTTGATTTTGATGTCTGGCTGCTTGGGTCCAGAATCTTTAAACCAAAACTTTTCCTGTGGGGTTCTTCTGTGGAACGGTTCAGTTTTTAGCAACTGAATTTGTTTTCTCTATGACAAAAACTGCTCCTCCGACTGACTGTAAACAAAACACAAGCGCTGCGGTGAATTTCCATTTGAATTTCCCGGTCTGGAGCGGTGACGTCAGTCTTGTGGGCGGGATTTGGGCGCAAAATTTTGCGCCCCAAGGTTCTCCTATACTTTGTATTGGAGGGGGTTCCAGTGCGCATGCACCAGTTATAGCGTAGGTCTGTGGTAAAGATTTTTGCGCCACAAAGGAACAGGAAATACGTCACACGACATGATCGTTGATTTAAATTTTCATGTTTTTGTAAAATTATTTTATGTGATTCCTATCTTCTTCTTCTTCATGTGAGACAGGTGCGGCGGCGCCCCAGCGCCCTCTATTGACGGGCCGCCACTGTCTATAAGTCCTTCATAGCACTGAGAGCTCACGAGTCTCCCTCTTGTCCTTAGTCCTAAATCTCTTGTTTTCTTTTCAAGCAGCCATGACACTGCAGGGCCGAGCTCCAGACGGTTCCTTTTCCAACCGTCACGGCTGCCATATGATCGGCCACATTGAAGACTTTAAAGCTCTGCAGCAGCAGATCCTGGAGGGCAGCGCTCTTCTCTGCAAGATGGAGGCGACTCTTTATTCCCTGAGCACCCCACAGGAGTTCAGCCTTCATCAAGTGAGTCCAGAACCAAAACATACCACAGGTCGGGTGATCCTGAGCTGCACTTCATGAACAGCTTGTGTTCTGTGTGTTTCAGCCTTCAGGCTCAGGTTCTGTCAGGAGGCTGCTGGCTGACACCAAAACCCTGAGACAGATCCTGGAGGAGGCCGACTCTCTGCTCCAAGTGTTCTGGAGAGCAGCGCTGCCCAATTCAGAGGAAACTAAACAGGTCAGAAACAAGGCCAAGTCCATGTGTCCAAGGTCTTACTGAGGAAAAAGCAGAGCATGGTGTAATGGAAAATATAGAGGAGTCAGGAGCAGCTGTTAAAATCCATATTAGGTCCTGCCAAGAAGAAAGATGGAGATGGGAACCTTACACCTTAAGCATCATTTACGTAGACTTACATTAGGCCATCAAGACTTATATGTTCCAGACTAAACCTTCCAAAACTTGGAAACAATCCAAGTGAATGGATTTTCTTTCTTATTTCCTCCTGACTTGCATAGACTGACATTTCTTGGCAAAAGCATTTACTGTAGCATACAGAGCTGATGCAGTATGTTTTTGGTTCTTTACAGTGTGACTTTGTGTATTTTTTAGGATCAGTCTCTGAGGGAGGAGGTTGTTTCTCTGCGTCTGAGGCTCTCAGGACAAGAAGAGGCTCTAAAGGACACTATGGAGAGACTGAAGAGCTCCAACCGCACCAAAGATAGCATGGAGCACTTTATAGTCAGCCAGCGTGAGTCACAGACGTTGTTCTGTAGTTGCCCAGGCTGCATAAGGCCATATATTCTATTGCTTTTTATTAGAACAAACTAAATAACCCTAAAATTCTTTCAGTAATGACCAATCAGGAATGATACTTAAATGTTCTCTTCATTTAATCTCACAAAACTCTCTGTCCACATTCGATCTAGTACTCAGAGCATATATCTCTTTGACTTTGAACATTCTGAAACCAGAGTTGTGGAAATTATGAATTATGTGTGATGATGATGATCTTTCATCACCATCTGCAGTAATTCTGTTTCACAGCCTTGCACAGTCTTCTCATAGTCCTTCCTCTTTTCTTTTTTTTTTTTAATATATTTTTTGGCATTTTTGCCAAAATTATAATTTTTTATATATTGTTCTTTAATCCCTAGATCTGAGCTATAGTTACAGTATATGAATCTGTAGTTAAGTGGGCCACTCTGCTCATCTGAAAGCTTCTGTTTACCTAATGAACAGACAATATCTTTTTTATTTTACAGTATCGAGAACACGAGACGTCTTGCGGAAAGCCAAAACAAACTTACAGGTGAGTTGTCGCGTATTAATGTCTTCACATCACAGGGCATAATAAACATTTTACTTTAGCAGGTCAGAATACCTGCAGGCTTTGAGTTTTTTAACAAGCTGAGAAAAATGATGACAAGTGGATCTTTAAAAGTGAAAATTCATGTTTCCTTCTCGTCTCTGTAACACACTCTCTCCTTCCTGACTCCTGCTGAGTCTCCTCAGGAGAACGAGCTCAGGATTTCCTCCCTTCGCCAAGCCTCAGTCTCTCTCCCTCCTTCATCCCCATGTCCCTCCGCTTGTTCCTTTTCCTCCTCTTCCTCACCTTTCAAGTTCACCCGTAAAGGTACAGCCCCCTGGTTTTGCTGCATTCGGTTCAGTGTCCTGCCGGCATGATGAAGCTGTTTGCCTTTGGATGATAACCTTGTTATTAAAATACATTTGCATGTAGCCAGTCAAAGCATTTCCACTGAAATGTGTGTACTGACCTGTCCGCTGAGGCTTTGAGGCTAAAGAATCATTTCTGATACATCAAGACTTCTTTCTTTGTTCGTAATATTAAAAAAACATTCTGATGTCAGTTCGTCTGTACATGTTTTGACCCAGTAGACCCCTCTTGTGCTGTACTAACACTTGTATTGTGATTTTGTATGAATTTGGTGACGTCAGCTGTGCAGTTGGGGGATGTTGAAGACACAGCCGTGAATGTTTTGTCCCAAACTCAAAACTGTTTCTGAACATCTCATTGTCTGTCTTTCAGGTGAAAACGCAGGATCCCGCCGGGAGCTCTCCTTCTCTCCTGGTTGGGATGTCATGATGCCGCAAACGTCCTCCTCCTCCTCCTCCGCTATTCTGTAACTGGCTCACCACCAGTGCCCCCTGCAGGCAGCCTTCCTGTAGTGCACCAGCCCCAAGTCCCTGCTCATCATCATCATCACCATCTCCTGTTCACATAGAAAACGCTGGAAATCCAGACTCTCTGGAGTGCTGGAGAAACATTTCAGTTGAGTGACATATTGAGTGTTAATGAGCGTTTGTGTTGTTAGGTTTCTGTTGGTTAATGATGGTTTATGAATGTGAATAATTGCAATTGTTTTCTTATTGGTATTACTGTGTATGTTTATTGAGGCTGTCAACTGAAGTGCTTTTCTCTTTTTTTGAGACCATTCTGAGTTCAGCTGAAGTTGACTTATGATTCATAGCTTCTGATGAAACCTATATGACTGTTTTATATCTATACCAACACATTTAAGACCCTGTTTAAAATATGATTTGGGGCTTCTAAGTTTCTGAGCATAATTCTTTTTATAATTATTTTATCATGTGATCTAGGTAGTAAAATTTCCCTTTTTTCAATTTTCTCATTGACTTGCATGTCAGAAGCTATCAGTCAACTTCAGTCACATACTTCAGCAGGGATTGAAGAAACAAAAAATGCCAGCAGGGAAAAGGAGTTTTGAAAAAGCCGAAACCAAACTGCAAAGTGCTTCCTCACAGCTTCTGTTGAAGCTTGTATTTGTAGTTAGCCTGTAGAATAGTTGCATGTGGTTTGAGCAGCTTGTGGAAGCAAAGCCATACTCTCAGGCGGTATAGTAGATACAGTATGTTGCTGTTTTGTCCAATTTGTAAAAAAAAAAGTAATAAAAAATAGCAAAGTACTTACATGAGGGAAAAAAAATGTAGAGCTGAAATGATGTTTTGGTCAGATAGTTGGTAGATGATGTTCTCTTGCATTTACTCACAAATAAAACATTAATTTAGGAAACACTGCTCTCATTATATTTAAAACAAATATGGGTCCAACCCAGTTTTTCTTCCTGAAACACTAAAATGCAGTGTTGAAAAGCCTTTATGACGAAGCTGCTGTGTGCAGCATCTAAGTAAACCAGTGTTAATTAAAACAAGCACGTTACAGATTATAGTCGTGAAGCTCCTCAGCAGTTTGTGCGATGCCTTCAGTGACGTGTCCAATGATCAGTTTAACATGGAAAAACATTTTTTACTGCACGGTCCAAAAGAGATGGCAGGTAGTTTTTGTAACCAGAAAAATGGACCACGTGATGTGTTTTTTTTTCTTTAAATATTTTTACTTTTTAGCCAAATTTGTGATTTTTTTTTAATGTTTGAATCTCCCTCAAGATGACAATCACTTTTGAACAAACAACAAGAGATGAACAACATCTGCAGGATTTGTGATGCTCACTGTGCAAATGAACCTTTCTGCCACTGGCTATTTCACGCTGGCTTCTGTTTTAGTTTTTCTTGCTTACAGCACATTACCGGTTTCCTTTTGTGCATGAACTGTAGTTTCACTGCCCTCCTATACTTTTACTGAAATATGCAATTTTTGGGCTACTGTGCAATACTAGCCTTCATGTTTCATGTTTGCTTTTTGTTAATGTATTAGAGTGTTAAAGTGCCATGTCATCTGTTTCTCTTCTAATCATGAACTGACAATCAATTTGAAGCTGTTAAATGGCCCGTTCATTTTTGGCTTAATATTAATCAGAGTTTTGGAAAAAAGCAACATTAAAAGCACTGCAAAGACATATTTAAAAAGCAATAAGACAAACCAAAGTGTATGTCAAATCAGGTATAAAATGATCAAGTTTCAGTATTATTGTGTAGTTCCCCACAGGTCAAAGATCAAGCTTAATGTCTTTCTTAGTATTGTTGTGGTTTTAGAAACCACATATGTATATGTACATATTGAAAGTGTGTATAAATGCAGGATTTTGTTGCCGTGAGAGAAAACGAGGTCTTTGGATAAAGACCTGCTGTATTTTGAATGCATGTCCTCTTTATTAAAATGCTTTGAGGTAAAAAGAAATGAACCTTTTCAAAAATAAAGGGGATAAAAACGTGTCTTGTTCGTTTTCTGTGTTGGATCAACTTTTTTTTGTTTCTTGGGGGAAAAATACAACACCCACGTTTCACAGAAAATCTCAGTAATAGCTATGTTCATTAGTCGTGTATTGTAAAAATGATACAGGTCAATTTTTGCTGAGAAGTTATCAGCAGGTGGCAGCACATCCCAACAAAACGGATTTACCTGATCATTAACTATACGCACAAATACACAGAGACACATATTTAAAGTAAATAAAAATGGATAGGAATTATAAAATCGATTTTAATTTTTATAAATGTCTTGCTTGTGATGAGTGTGGATTTTTTACTTAAATAAATCATCTTTGTAAACATGTGAAGCGGAAATAAGACCGGTGTACCTTCAAAATAAAGCGCGGGGCATGTGTTTGCATATTAAGGGTTGGTGTGTCGACAAAAATTTATATATTTTAATTATTTGCATAGCATATATATCTTAGATACGCGTCTGCCATTATACATTTAAATATTATGAATGTTGATAATATTAATATATTGTAATATATATCATATATATTTGGATTTAGAGAGGATTAAATAATGTAAGTTTCAGCTTCACTCCTTCATGTACTTTGTAGTGGTTGTTGCACTGTGTCTTTGTGTTACTTTGCTGCTGCAGCACAGTAATAACAAAAAGAACAATAATATATAATAATACTTAAGTAGATTCACAGTTTGCCATTTTTTTCATTCATTTCATTTCTCCCTTCTGCCAATATTAGATTACTTATTTAGTACTTTTTATTTATTTTTATTACTTTTGTTTTTGTCTTTTACAACATTACAAGTAAGACATGGGACACATAACCATATTAATAAAAATGCTGCCTATATTAGTGTTTGTTAAAATAAAATATATTTAGTTTTTTGTGATTTCTTTACACCACACATTGTGGTTCCGCAGGTTTTTTAGTTGCAGATATCGCAAATTATGGTTAAAATGTCGAATACAGGCCTATTTCATAACATCGAAATAAATTTATAATCGCATTAAGATTTTTAATGAATCCTATCATTCAGTTTACATTTTGACACACATTTATTTTTCCTTTAGAAAGTGACTAAGGGGGTCCTCTTTGTTTTGAAAAAGAGTTGCTTTTATTGTGATAATGTGAACCGGACGTGGTGACGTCGTTGTCGCTGACTTGACGCACACACCGCATTGACCGGAGTCAAGGAAGCAGACTGATCCGTGCCGTGCCGTGCCGTGCCTGCGGTTCAATGTAAGGCTCGACCCAGTGTCTACGTACACTCACAGAGCTCAAGCTTTATGTGAAGATGGAAGAACATCTGAAAAAGACTTTGACAGGCTCATAAGTCACCGGGACGGATAAAACGCAAAGACGTGTGGCGGGAATAACCTGGACCCGTCCGTTGGGAGTGAAGCCAGACTTGTTATGGATGTCACGGTGTTTCTGGGCAGGTAAACGTTAGCAGGCAGCCCGGTTAGCTGTAGCCGCACGGCTAGTCACACAGCAGGAAGCTAGCCTAGCTGGCTACTAACTCATTATCAAGTTGGGTTGGTTCAACTGTCGCCAGAGTCGGCACCAAAAACCGAGCATGGCTCTTTTTTACCCTCATAATCATGAACTGTCTATGTGAACAATCATAAACCGCCATTTTTTTATCGTCTTCACGGAGAAACTAGTGGCTACCGGTGCTTCAGCGTTGACTGACAGCTTGTCACGACGGGTTTTCCAGATGTGGAGTCAGCATGAGAAGTGCAGCTAGCCTCTGAGTTAGCTAGCCACAACCGCAGGCAGCTGGCAGCCGACCAGGAATGGATGTCAGGAACAAACTTTTCTGTGGACTCTCAACTCAAGACACTACACCAACAAAGCGATGAATTACATTTCACCAGCGAGGTGTCACCGTAGGCGACACCAGCCGAGCTGACTCGTCGAGCTAGCCGTGTGTGTTTTTTTTTTTTTTAGAGGGTTCAGCCACAACAAAGCGGGCTCTCACCTGAACCAGCCACACACACAAGCAGCGTTTAACACACTTAAATGAACAATGAAGAGGACAGAAAATAAAAACAAGAGGAAACTCAACATGGAGCATCAGGAGAGCGTCGGAGAGGAGAAAGATGCGGTGAGTTGTAAAAATATTGAGTCACTGTGTCGTTGTGTTGTAAGAGCTTCAGGCGAGTTTGTGTCCCTGATTCACGATAAGCCTGTCAGCCCACGCACAGGGAAGCAATGACACAAAGTCTGTGAAATGAATATACAAAAGCTCATAGAAAATATAATGAATTTATGTTAACATGAGTTGATCAGCATGCTCCGCTTTTGATATTTGGCAGCACCCTGCTCAACTTCTTGTAGGCCTGTCCGGTGTTTAATACTATGTCTCATAGCAAATAATGGGCTTCTCATTAAAATGTAGTGAAGAACAGTTTTCAGCAAGAGTCCAAAAAAGGTGGGATATACCGCAAAGTTTATTTTTTAGATAATGCTATATAATATCGGGAGTGTCGTGTCTGATCCACATAACATTAAAAGAGTTTCATATAGGGCTGCAAGTAACTCGGTTTGCAAATAATCTTTATTTGCATTTATTATCCATGTATTTAATAATGTAAAATATTAAGAAAATGTCTTATCATTTTTCACTAAGTGGAAATGATCAACACTTGAGAAGCAGTAACAAAATGTTTGCATTGAAAATGACCAACTTATTCAATTATCAAAAATTATTGTTGCGGCTCTATACAGTCCATGATATAAATTGTAATGTAATTACTTTACAAGTGTTTTATACATACAGACATATTGGGGACAATTTAATGCAATAATTAAAAAATAAAAACTTACTGAGAAAGTCTACTTGAACAGCATCTTTATGAGCCCATGGTGAAATATCAAAAAGCTGCTTAGATTAGCATCAGCTTGTGAGTGTTAATGATTATTCGTTATTTGTTAACTGCAGTTGAGAGGCTGCACCCTGCAGAGTGTGTATATCACCTACCTGGACACTGTCTGAAAAACGTCAGTCAGTAAAATTCATATGGTAAATAACCTGCGGTTGTGGCTGTGTGGGTTTTCTTTGACGTGGGTGAAGAAATCTGTGGTGTTAATACTTTAACCGACAGCCTGACAATATGATATCAAACGTTGTCCATTCTAAACAGTGTTTTTGCTCAGTCACTGTCGCTGCTGAGAGCTGGGTCCTTAGCAGATAGTGTATGAATGAGAGAAGCTGCATTGTTTAAAGACCCTGTCATCACAGCAGTTTTGGTAGTGATCCACCCACTCTTAATATGCTGTGTGTGCTGTCCTTTCTGTTTTATGTGTGCATTTGTGATGTGTGTGTGTGAGTTTTGCACGTCTTGTTTAGGTAGATTGTGATCTCTGTGTGGTATCAGTGAGAGTGCATTTGAACCTGGCCCTAAGTCAGTTGTTTGCTTTATCAGTAGAACCAACATACAGATATTCCATTAACAGTAAACCAGTCATGAAGCATCAGTGTGCAGATATCCAGCTTATCTACAAAATAGCTACGACCTTATTTGACTCTTAAGCAACTTGAAATTGCTGGCAATTTTAACACCTGCATATACTGCAAGATTTTAATAAAGTTTGGTGTGGAGGTGGGTCAATGAACAGTTTCTCATGTGTATTGCAGACTCAGGAATCTGTTAGATGGATTTCTTTATGTTTGCATGTATTAAAATAACCACATTGGTTGGTTTCATTGTCTTTCATGTCTTCTTTTACTGCTTTTAGTTAAATTGACTCACTGTTGAGTAGACTTTTTAAATTATTCTGTTCATTTTGATGCTGTGGATTCAGTCAGGAGCTGTATGTATGAAAGGCTCTTCAGGATTCTCAAACCCTGCATTAATGCTGAACTACATTTCCAGCATTTGTAGTCCAAAATCTTGTTTTATAGAAATTCTGTACAGATTTGTCTCATTTTGCAGTGAAAGTAGCCACAGCCCTTAAATAACAAGGACTGCTCCCTAAGATGAAGTCATGGCTGTAGCTTATAATTTCACATCTCTGCTTGAGTTCATGTTCCTCTATCAGTGGAAGTTTTATATGACTGACTTTGTTGTTCAGTGTTACTGCACCACCCAGCCTTCTGGGATATTATGTGAAAAATATGAGATTTACCTTCAGCTGTCATGTCCTATACCCTTTTCCATTTTTTTTTATTGTATTACTGCTTTATTCTGAAGTCGGTTTTACAGGGAAATTGCACATTTTCAGCCTGGATTGAGTCAGTGGAGGGAGGTGCTGAGTGTGAGGGAGCTTCAAAGATTCAAAGATTCAAAACACTTTATTAATCCCAGAGGGAAATTATTTTGGCATGTTACAGCAGCTCTCCGT
>JAUMHL010000021.1:25261488-25285781 GCA_032362345.1 Sandelia bainsii | reverse complement strand
CTCTCTCTCTCTCTCTCTCTCTCTCTCTCTCTCTCTCTCTCTCTCTCTCTCTCTCTCTCTCTCTCTCTCTCGCACGCGCACACACACTCCCATACTGAGCTCTGACACAGCACTCCAGCCTCTACCCACACTAACAGGCAGGTATGATGCAATGTAATCCTGCTTAGACACACATGTGATTAATCTCATGATTTAACACACTGAATTTTCTCAGTTCAGTTTCTCAGCAACTCGAGGCAACGGTGAGACACACACACACTCAGCTCCAAAATCAGCAGGGTTGGGTTCAGACTTGATTTTTTTGTTTCTAGCGCTAGGTGTCAAACCTGAAAGACATTTTGGTATCAAACAAAATGTGTCTATAGCTACGACTATTGAAAACTGACGAGCTGTCTTTTCATTATTTGACCCTACGTCTTCAAGCAAAATGAATTTGCAGCTGCTTTTGTTAAACATTGTTTAACGGTCTGCATCAGTTGGTGCTAAAACCATTACACAGCTGGTAAAAATCTATTTGTACCTTGATGCACACAGTACGTCTGCACAAGACTCCTTAATTAGCTCCCCTGTTATAATAGTTTTACTATCAGTGACAGCAGTAACCTGTGAATATCAGGCAACATGTCCCCAAAAATCATATGCAGAATATGTACTTAAGCAACTACACTTAACAATAAATTTGTGTTGTTGATTCTTATGAATAAATGAATGAAGAACAGAAGGTTGGAGCCAGTTGTTTACTCCAGACTAATAAATGCTGTTAATAGATATTGGGGTTGTGCCTGCACTGACAGAACAGGTGATAAATTTAGATTATTTTCAGTTTCTGCTCAGGCATTTTGTCTTTGAAGGTTCAGGTGTGGAGTGGTGAAGCAGTCGGTACAGGCTGTGCTGTCAGTGCTCTGTCTGCTCGTCAATTTGCTGACAGCACACTCCAACCAGCTCTGTAGCTGCAGGCGAAACAACATCAGTACCAGGTCTAGAGCACCAGCAGGTCCCGACTCAAACATGGATCCCTGTCGATATGACACATTTTTTCTCTATACTGTACAGTTGAGACACATGAGAGGATAACAAGAGAGGCACCAAAGTAAACAGTGTTTTAAGTATGCAGCGTGCCTACACTCTGCTGAGGCAATAGGATGGTTGAGACATTAGACATGCCTTAAGAGGCCTGAAGAAACAAATGATGATAAATCCCAGAGGAGAAGCTGCTCTCACTGGCGTGCAAATTAAATTTGACACATACCGTATACATCATGTGCTGTCTTTGTTTAGAGCCCAAACCCAGTCACTGATGAGCTGCACTGATGGAAATTTAAACTTAGAGGACAAACAAAAAAGCAGAGAAGCTGTCATGGATGTTGAAATGTAGAATTTGATATCACACACCAGGTATCCACTGTGGTTTTCCTTCTCTAGAACAACGTTTTCCTAGCACACTGACGTTAATGGAAACTGACAGGTTTTATTGAAAGTAGGAAATTAGTCAACACTTTCAATCATCTGACATTTTTAATCCTCAACTGCACTGCAAACTATAGAAGATTTGTTTTTGTTTGGATAATTTGTGTAAAGCCACTGATATGGTCAATTTCTAATAACTGTGAACATGAAATCAACACAAATTCAAATGGGACAAGACAGATGAACAACATGCTGTACAGCGGGTAAGTAATCTAATCCACCCTATGTGCAGATGAAACTCAAAGTGAGTAAACCTGAAATTTTGGTAGTAATCCCTCAATTCAAGGGAAAGTGGTGTGCAGAAAACTACAGTAATTACGGTAGTTTAAAACAGAAAAAGGAACGCTGTCTGTTAACTGGACAGTTTTCATGTTCTCCGCCATTTTCTCTTTGCAATGTTTCAGCATCTTAGAATTGTACGTGCTCACTACAGTATTTTTCGAAATAAAAACCAAACCTACAAAAATAAGACCCAAGTTGTAATAAACTGGGCTCAACAGAACCTGAACAGATGACTTCTACTACTAAGTCCTTTCGTTTTTTCATAGAAAATGTTTAGATAATTTCTTTCAGCTTTCCTGTCTCCACACATCAATTTGTTGTCACATGTTTACAGTAACGTGGGACATCTGGCAGAGAAGATTGCACTGCTGAAACTGTTGAATGTTGAAATCTGTCTTCCACTATGGTCTGTGTTGATGCTGAGGCAACACTGCAGTACTTCTCCAGTGGTCATCCTGAACAGCCACACAGAGGGTTTGTGAAAAACAGCCTGACATGTGACTATTTCCTCATTGAAAATCACAACAATAAAGACAACTCCCAGTAACAAACTGACTGTTTAAGCCTCCATTCCACGTGGTCCACTTAGCTGTTTAATGCCCTATCATCTATCTCCGTGAGCTGTGTTTTTCCATCCACTGGATTAAAATGTACTTTTTTTTTTCAGCCGTTCACTCATTGAATCAACAGGCAGCACACTGGAGCCAGAAGAGTTTTTAAATCACCTTTTGGACCATCTAACCTCTTTTGCTGCCAGAAAAAAGCAATACACAAGATTGATTAGGTCTCTTTTCTGCTGTGTTGGCCTGAGCTACAGTGAAATTATAAGACCGTGGGAGAGCTGCTCTGTGGATGAGCAGATTTGTCTGTACAGTCGATGGCAGAAATGCTTTACTGTGTTATCTTTGTCTGCTTTGTATGTTTTTGTGAGGAACGTAGCTCTGTGTGGTGACAGACAGGATAAATTGTAGGAGTGTGCATTACATTGAAGTGTGCTGCGACTGTAGGATGAAAAGATGAAAATCCCCCCCAGATGTGATGCAGCTAAGAGGCTCAGAGCAGGTCGGAAGAGAGAAGCCAGAAGACAGGAAGGAGAAGAAGATTATGAAAACATGGTTTTACTTCCGTCAGTGTGAGGGAACGGTGCATGTTTACTGTCTGTCTGTTACTGTCTGATTTGTCATTTTCTAGTTATCTGATGGTAGCTTTTGTTATCAGCTTTTAAATCACTCTCTAACAAATCCCTTTGTGAAAGATGGTGTAGCCGGATCTATTTTTGTATCAAAGGAAAGTTGGATCAAAACCTAAATGGCTGTTATTTTTGCTAAGCAGTTTGAGTGCCATCAGATGTTTATTTTACTTATCTTGGAGGAAAAGCATAGTTACACTTACTTATGTGGGCTGAATCCTCCTGACTACACACAGCAGCTTACCTGGGTGTGGTTGAGTGTCTGTGGTACCACACTAAACTGTGATGTTATATAGTGCAACACTACTGTGAAGAGTGTGATGTCACCACTAGCTGCAAGCACAAGCAGGATTATCAGACTGCAGTCAGTACTTAAAACCCTTTGGTGAAGTTTTCATTTTCATATGAGTCTGCAGGAGACATTAAAAATCCAACAAAGTTTCAAACTAACATTTAAAGTTGATGTTAAGAAGCTGTATCTGGTCAGTGCTGCAAGCAAATGTTGTCACTTCAGTGGACATTAAAGAAGAAATGAAAGCTTGCTTTTGTCTCCTGTGTAAAACAATGAACAATGACACATTGGAACCCATGCAAGAACGACTCGCACAGATTAGTTTTTAATTGCTACATATGATCAATTTAAGAGAATTTATGGCATTCACCACTTTTCTCTTTCGTCTTTTGTCTTAGTTGTGAGATTTTGTCTGATCAAATCCCATGAACAGGAGGCACACGTCAGTCTGAAAAGAGAGGTTTCCCAAAAGTTTGTGCAGCTGAGTAAATCTGATATGAAGCGAAGATGAACTTTTGCAAGAGATGTGCATATGCAGCACTGTGGGATACAATAAGCAAAGAATAAGAAGCTAATCCTTTACAAAAATGTCATTAATTAGTGGCAGTGCTGTGGGAACAGGACATCTGACAATGTTGCACTGCAGTGTAAATGAAACACACCCTAATCCTGTCCATAGTTCACTTTGTCAAACAGACATGTGTTTGTTGAGGCAGGTGGAGATGACCTAATGCACTAATGACTGAACCCACACACACCACTGTAATCTGTATTACTACTTATCTGCCTTTGTTGACCTAAAAAGAGGATGTTTTGCAAATGAAAAGTTGTTCTGCTGAGTGTGAACAATGCTTGAAATGTAATGGGGGGGGGGTTACGTCTCAACGACACCCTTAAGAGTTGTGTAACGTGTTGATAGCAGCAGTCTTGTAAAGCTGACTTGCTGAGTGTGTCTGCGGTGACAGCTGTGATACATCATAGCTCAGCGCACACACACACACAGAGACCTCTCAGCTATTTTCCATGTTAGTACATTTCATTTTCAATGTGCAGGTGAAGCTCACATCAGCAAATTGCATTAAGTTACACACTCATGGCTCATTACTGTGTGTCTGCCACCTGCTGGAGCTTCAGCATCCTGCAGCACATGAACAGCACAGTGAACCTCCCCCCCTTTGTGTCATCCCATCATGAGCTGCACAGACTGTCAAGCTGTCAGTCAGCAGTAATGTGATAATACGGGACAGTGTGCCATATGTTGGAGAGATAGAGATGCCCCCTTTGCTACGGTCACAGATGATGCTGAGCTAGAAACAAGGTGTCGTTAGCGAAGTGTGAAGCTGTCGTCAGGGTGGCTCCTCTGACACGATGTGAAGCAGCACATGTCCATTAGTTTCATATGTTAATGTGATGCAGAAGTACTGAGTGTTCACTGAGGGCCTGTTGTGGCTCATTTACTCCAGCCTGAGTTAATGGATGCAGGTTTCTCATGATCATACTGTGCGTATGTGTGTTTATGGGTGTTTATCACAGTGTTTTAGTAGTTGGGAGGGGAGTGGCTGGTTCTGGTTTTACTGGCGGGGAGTAACGGAAGCTTTCACTAAAGCTTTTTCATACGTAAAGCCAGCTGGGACGTGTGTGTGTGTGTGTTAATGTGGACTGTCCAGATGTTTCTGGAAAAGTCTTGTCGAGGCCTGGTCCACTGGCAATAGAAAGGAGAACTGAACCCAGGCTAGTCTTGTTTCCATGGCAATGGTGTTTCCAAAATCACTTAAACCAGAATTTCACATGCAGATCTTATGCATTGTGTGTGTGTGTGTGTTTGTTGGATGCACTGTATTTTCTCTGCAGTTGCTCTTCGCAGAGCTTGATACGGAAGAGGATTAGGGCCACCATGAAAATATTATTTGAGTTCTGACTTTTTTCTCAGAATTCTGAGTTAAGAAAATTCTGAGAAAAAAGTCAGAATTCTGAGATTAAAGTCAGAACTCTGAGAATAAAGTCAGAACTCAAATAATATTTTCATGGTGGCCCTAATCCTCTTCCGTAGCTTGGAGATATCAAGGAAGTCCAGAGGATTTTTTCCTTTAGTTCTCTGAATAAATAAATCAGACTCTTTGAATGTCATAGTTAGAAATGTTGGGTAATAACACAGGGAGCAGGCATCACCCTGCTGAGTGCCTCTTATACTGCTAACTGCTCCTGTTTCGTACTGACAAACCAGGTGTGTGTGGGCTTTACTGTTCAGTCAAGTGTGTTCCTGTGTACATTGTCTGTGTGTGAAGGAGATGTGGTCTCAGCAAGTGGTTAGTGTTGTGTTTTTAATGACTTTATTTGGGCTCCCAGCCCACGCAGTGTGACTGCAGTTCCTGGGATATTTCTGTGTTTCTTGAATTTATGATGTACAGTATATTTTATTTTATATAATATTGACAGGACCCTATGTCTTTTAATGACAAAACAAAACGCAGGGTGAAAGTTTGCTGTGGTTGACTATGACAACGGCTGCATTTTTGTTCCTAATTGATTTATCTTTTGGCCTACAAAATGTCAGAAAGTAGTAAAAATAGATGCAATAGATGTTTGTTTTAAACAACAAGCTAAAACTAAAAGATATTCCATTTACAAGGAGCACTGTGAAGCAGCAAATCCTCACCTCATCCTTATTTAAGCAGTGGTTGTATGAGGGCAAACAAAATGCTGCATCACCTATATACCTGATACCTGTATACCTGATGCAGGAAGTGCTGAGTCATGCTAGATGTTAGTTTCTTATATTTTTCTGTACTGATCTATATTTTTACTGACTGTGATCTGACATATTGCAAACACTACACTAATTATTAATATGTGGAAGGAAGATCAGAATGCACCACTGTACAGTCTCAAAGCCCCAGGTTTGATGCATTTCCAATTTCAGGTCCGGTTTAGAGTCAGTTTTCACTATCCAACCCTACAGTAAACAATTCACCAACATGGATAAAGACACACCTATGCACAACGTGTTGATTAAAAAAGAAATTACAATACATTATTATTCTGACAGCTGTTGGTTTTGAAGTCCGTCTTCATTACATATAATTTGTAATCCGTGCTGAAACATGATTTAAGCATTATTGAGTTTTCTTCTTCTTTTCTATCTCCAGAAGGAGTTTGCTGCTCCCCCCCCTCTCCTCTTCAGGAAGCTGAGTAATCCCGACCTGTCGCCTGCAGCAACCACAGCCACGAAATCCAAACTTCACAGACAGCTCAGCCAGGATGAGAGCCGGGCCCGACGCAGCAGCATGGCTATGACTGGTAAAACGCACGCACGCACGCACACACACACACACACAGAGTTGTTACACTAATGCACCCTAATACTACAGCTTTGCAATAACTCCTCCTTCTTGAAGATGATATTTAGCAGAAATTGTTCACACTCTTAATCCTGCTCCAGACGGCCTCATCCGTAATCTGTAAAGTAAAAATTCTACCACAGATTAACTACCATATTTCACCAATCTGAGGCCATGTGATAGTATTAATCCCAAGTGAAACAGCAGCAGAGATGATGTAGGACTGGTGGTGCGACTTGTTGCTTGGGTGGAGAGTCTTTACTGTATGTCTGAGTCAGATGTCGATATGATTCACTAATGTTTGGTGAAACACATTTGAATCCACAGGTATGAACAGGGCAGAGAACATTGTTTCCAACTTAACCTGAAAAACAAGGTTGTAGTTTGAGTTCACTTTCTTCTCTCCGTCTCCAGGTAAGCAGCTGCTGCCTTTGTCCAGCAGTCTGCATGCCGGGGTGAGTCAGCTGGCCTGGCAAGGTCTCTCTGGAGGTTTTGGAGGGCCAGGGGCCGTCGGGGGAGCATCTGGGGGAGGAGAGGTGAACAACCTGGTCCGTATGAGGAGCCAGGCCCTGGGGCAGTCTGCACCGTCACTCACGGGACTGGTCAGTAAACAAAGACATAAACACGCTTCAAAACTCCTCATAAACCTAACAAGTCTTCTGTGCTCCGGTTCAGACTTCTAATTAAATGTTTGAATTTGATTTTCCTCATGGGCTCCAGCTAAGTGTTTTTGGACTTAACAGGTACAGAGTCATGTGACAAGAGGTATGAAATTATTTACGTCTGTAGCTCAATATGGATCCTGTCTGTTGCACTACCAGCTAAATGCAATGATGCAGACAGAGGATGACTCAGGCTTTTACAGCCACCAGCAACACACACACACAGAAACAGTTTTTGACCTGCTGCTGGGAGGAGGAAATGGAGCAGAAATGACAGTTTGAGTGAAGTGTACTTCTGTGTGTGTGTGTGTGTGTGTGTGTGTGTGTGTTTGCTCAGGAGTGTAATGGGTCAAAATGCATCACAGCGCAGTGCTCACCTCATATGACTGTAGTCGAGGTGAATTTTGCTGCAGTGTGTGTGTGTGAAGGTCACTCAGTCTGTGCGTGTGTGCTCTACTCTGACTCCTGCTGGTTGTAAAGATGGTTACATTAGTGTGATATACACTTCTCTGTCATACATATGCCCATAAACATATAATTTTAAAGTTTGGCAAATTCCCTTTGTATTATTTTCTTTTTATCTTTGTGAAACGGTTTCTGAAAACTAGATCTGAAGGTGTTTTTGTATCTCCACTTTAGTTCTTTTCACTGATATTTAAATAGTTTCTTTTCAACTATGTTTTTGAACTTAGCTCTATAGGAACCAGTGATGGCTCAGTCATCAATAAATTGTATTTAGTTTTGTTTGTACATGTCATCTGTCATCTGCATTACTGGTAAACACAAGCTGAAAGCCACCAGCAGATGGCAGCAGTGTTTAATGTGAAGACTATCAGGAGCTTTGTCTCATTTCTGCTGGGTGTATTTATGTATGTTTTACAAAGGCAACCAGTGACTTTTTACTCAGCTGTTATTCATCTCACTGCTCCCATACAATCACTCACATCCTGAACGTTTCAAATGTCCCTCACTGTTGTTCTGGGTGTGTTGATGCCTTTTTCCAGCCTGATCGTAAACTGTACAGAACATTTAAGTTACAGGTTTGGAAAATCTCAGCATATAGAGTCTGTTAGTACTGCAGCAGGGATAAAAATACATTCTTCTCAATGTCTCTGTGGTCAGCCTGGTTTAAGGACCACCATCTGTGGTGAGTGACGGTTGGACAAAAATCCATTAAGCTAAAATGAAGTGTGTTTGTGGTTTGTTTTGGCTGGTTTGAATGACTGTATACTGAGCGTTTCTTCCCTCTCTGTGACTCTCTGAGAAAGATTGGTGTATGCAGCCAGCAGGAAATTGTAGCCTGGATTTAAAACAGAAAATATGATCTGCAGAGTTATTCTAACTGAGCAAATAATTGGAGGTTATTATGTCGCTCAAGGCCAAGTTTATTAATGCTTTCCTTTTTCTTGGCAGGCACTTTCCTCTTTCCTGCACGCTGTTATTCTCCATGTGTCCGACCTTGTTTCACTCACTCTCATTCTGCTTCTTGGTAAACAGCAGTTCTTGCACGTCATATTGAGCCCTGTGTTGTTCCTCAGGGTTACGGCTATCAGAGTTTTTATATTACAAGGCTTAAAGCTCCAACTTGTGGTTTGAATAGACTTACATTAGGATTCAGGAAGAACACCTGAGCCCTGCTGGCTTACTTATCATGTTTTTCACCAGGCTCTTCTGCTTTTCTTCTTTCCTGTAGTGTCATATTTTATGAAATACACAATTATATTTTCTGTAGGGAGACTTATATATAATCTACATTTCACATGTTTACACTACACGTATGGATGTGACATGTATAAGAAATAATAAAAAAAAAAACTGTCAACATGATGCTGCCAATTACACCATAGTTTACTAAGACTTTAATAATGAACATGTACTGCTGTTCATCTAAGTATCCACAAAACTGATAATCAGTTTAGATTACAACATAAATTATGGCAGAGCCACAACATCTACTTAGACATGAGGTAAAAGTTAGATAAGCTTGGTTATTATTAGACAGAAAGATAGAGGAAAGTCAGATGTTTTTCTTTTAAACTTCATTTTCTGAAACCCTTTAATTAATCTGAGAAAAATTTATTTGTACTCACTGAGCACATTTTGAATAAATGAAAAACACCCACACAGTATTTCATACTGTAATTATTATTAATTAAAATTAAGTTTTTCATGTTTTATTTAGAAAATAATTCAGGAAAATCTGACCTAGCAGTTGCTTTCTGTTGTAGTTCGAAACAATTACATGTTTGCATTTACATGTATTCATGTATTTGAGAATCTGCTCCCATTTGGATGTTTGTCTTCCACCTAAAATAACTGTATTCGAAATAAAGAACAAATACTAGAAGAATGAAGATGCATGTTCTGTTACACAGCTGTAATGGTGAGTTGTGCAGTTACAATACAACAACTAATTCCACTTCATTATCAACTCATTTACTGATCACTTGATGTGGGCTTTTACTGAATCCATGGACCCCAGGTAATGTAGCATAAAAGCCTGTGTGTCTGAGTAAGAGCTTTTATATTTACATGTTGGTAAACGGTAAATATTCATATTTTACCTGGCCTTTGTAGTCATGACATCACCTCTAAAATCTCTTTAATGCTGCTTCAGGAAGAGGATTAGTGTTTAAGAATTTATTTGTCCCCGTGGTCGTGGGGATAAGAAGGTGTGCAGGGCCACCCTGGATGTTAATAGACAGAGAACGTCCTCCCTCAGGGTCTCTGTGTGTTTGTGTTGTTAACACCCGTGTTGTGTTATTAAGTGAAATGAATGGAGCATGGTGTGTGCGTGTGTGTGCGTGTGTGTTGAGGAAAACATTTGTAGACGTCCAGATGGTGTTTACCTCTTCGCTAATGGACGAGGGTCTGCTTGCTCCTGTTTCTCTGCTCCCTGACACACTTCTGTTTAAGTGCAAGTGTGTGTGTTTTCTCAGTGTAACAATCAAGTATTGTCTGGTGGTGTGTGTGGGTGTGTGTTTTTATGTTTCCAGTATAGTTGCCCCTAAGTGCTCGGCACCTGGACAGTATATGGACACACACAGTAATTGAAAAGAAAGAAAATGGTCCTTTTTTGTCCAGAGTCTCTTTATGAGCTCAGTTTTTTCACTGAGCAGCTTCATTCAGTGAAGAGGTGGAACTTTGCAATAACACACAATCAGATTAGCATCTTATTAGCATTTGTTTTGGAGGGAAACATAAATCAAAGGTTCTGCTGAAGGGGGAATACAGGGCTAAACATGAAAGTGGTGTGCTGCTGTAATGTTGCAGCCCGTGCTTTTTTTTTCGTGATCATTAAACACAATCAGACTCTGCAGGGTGGGAAGCAGATACATGAAAGTTCAGAAACAGGAGATATCACAACAAGATTCAGTTGAATGTGGAATTTCCTCCACATTCAGAGAGATAAAGAAAGCTCCAGTTGCATTTAATGGTTTCACGGTTTAAATGATTTTTTTCTTGTGCTTTACAGTGTGAATTATGACGTCACCGTCACACACGATAAATTGAGACAATACAACCATATTAATAGATTCTCTATTATATAATTTATCATGTATGTGAGGGTGAGGGAAACGGGTAGCCGCCCCCGGTACAATGTTAAAAAAAAAAAAGAAGAATACAGCTGCACACACTTGTGTGGTTGACCAATTAACACGCTGTATCTATTATAACGTGCTACGCTTGTACTACTTTCAGTTTTGAGACATGAAGCGATAAGTAAAGCCTGGAATAAACAGAGCAGTGTGCAGACATGCGATGTGTGGGCACGTCTTTGTGAAGTACACCTTCTGTCTGCGGACATCAGGCCTCAGCCTCAGTGACCTCATCCTGGTGTGTTAGAACTGCTGGGGAACAGGCTGATGCAGCTACCCCTTAAATATACATGAGGACATGATGAATAATTACTGCGCTCTTAGCTATTCTCCTCTGCTCTGACTGACGGTGACGATGAGGACAACAGCTGCTTTAACAGCTCACCAGCGTCATCAGTTTTCTAGACTGAGAAGCAGCACTGATTGTGTCTGTAACTGATCAGAAACTGACTCAGTTCTGGTCTGAATTGTAGTTTTCTTACTAAAGACATCTCTACCCAGTGTTCATAATCTCTCTGAATAACTTTCACATCTGCTATTGCTGTTTTTGTCAGTTGCAGCACTTTGGGTTTTCACAGGTTTGAGGTTTGTGCAGGACTAGGACCGATGCTCCCTTGTGGTTACATGGTAACTGCTGTTCTTTGACTTATTGTGCAAATAATCTTAGAAAGAGTTGTCTGTCAGGTAGTGTGCTGTACTGTAGTTCATTCTGAAGCAAATGGCCCAGATGAAACCTTTCAGTGTTTCTTTCTGACTGCAAGTTCACTAAAGGATGGTTCCTGGTAAAAAGCACAGCAGTGCCAAGGCTGTAAAGTGCTTTGAGGGTAGATACTGTGGTGATGACTCATGTTCAAGGTTGGGCTCTGTTAGAGGAGACGGTGAACAGCATGGTGTTTGTGTGTGTGCGTGCCACACAGAGTTATCTACTCCCTGCATATCTACATAAAGTCTGTCCTGCTTATTGTAACTTTCATTTGACACACACGTCTTCATCTTGCCGCAGGCTGTCAGTTGTCCTTGTCATCAGTATGATTCATAGCTAAAGGAGGAAACTGTTCTTGTTCTGCTCTGACCTCACCTGCCGAGACACAGCGGGAAACGCATGCCTGCCCCCCTTTAACACACACATACTGTATACTCTAGATATGTACACACACTCTCTATGATAAATAGCATATGCTTAAAGTTGTTTATTTGGAAATTGGTAGGTTACTGATGGTAGGTACCTACATTTTGGTATAAATGTCATAATGATGCAAACCTTTTTAACGTGTTTTTATCTACAGAACTTTTTTGTGTTAAATATTCATTTAATACAAAGAAGTCAAAGTTCTGCGGCAGTTTAACAAGAACTTTGCTTTATTAAAATAAGAATAACACATTTTTGATTCAATGCTAGATTTTCACTTGATATGTTCTGTATCTAGGGTCTGCTTCTGAACAATCAGCACTCAACAGTGCATTTGACGTTTCTATGAGTCATGGTACTAACATAAACTTGGCAGCCCTATTGTTTCAGGCTGGCAAAACATGATGCCACTGTTTGCTATCACTCTAAAAAAGACATTCTCTCTTCAATGTAAACCAGGTTTTGTACATATAGTAAGTAGTAAACTGATGATTGTAGGATGGCTTAAACATACCTCCAACAGCGTCTGTAAGTGCAGATAGTTCTGGTTTTATTTGTTATGAGATGTAGTGTCTGTAAGAGTTCTCCCTGCTTGGGGAGTATATAAACCATTGGTGAAGTAATTCCTAATCAAATCTGTTACTTTCACATGGAGTCCAATCGTCCTTTACACTCTATCTTCTCTAGTGCAGCATTAGGACTTTATCTAAAGGCACATGTTGCAGTCAGACTTTCCTGTTTTCATGTTTTCTTCTACTGTCAACTATGGCACTTCCTGTTTCACTTTATTTTTATCTCTGCATTATTGCTGCTATTTTATTAATTCTCATCCTGGCTGTATCATGTCATCTCCGTCTTCACTTCATTCTTTCTCTCTTATTTCTCTCTGCTTCCATCTCTTGATCCTCTTAGTTCAGAAGGAGAGGCTTAAGCTTAAGAGGAGTCACTCACTGTGTTAGTGGAAGAAAGTGTGTTGTTGAGTCGAGCTGTAACTGAGGTCCAGGTGAGAGACACTCCGCTTGGCTCCACATGACTGCAGTGTCCTTCCTTGAACTTGGTTGAAAAGAGATGTGGCAGAGATTTTAGCATTTAGTGGCAACTTAGAAAGTCACCAGAAGTTCCCACTGGTTGTGAAAGGTGTGGAAGATGTGAAATTTGATGATTTCTCTGAGGGCATACCATACTCACATTACAGTAATACAGCTGAGTCATAATATTATTATCTTTTACGATCTGTACTAGGGATGTAGTGATTCTACTAATCCCTAGTTCATTTCAAACCTTGGATTTTGAGCCACACATTTTTTTTGTTTTATAAATACAGGGTTTTATTAAATCACCAACAATTTGGAATACTAAATGCTACTGGGCTCTAAGCCCTTTCAACCTACACTGTCTATTGTTCCTGACTACCTTCCTAATCTGTACAAATTCATGTTTTTGTTTATTTAATTGGGAAATAAAACACTGATGCCAGTTAGACAAGTAATTTATTTATTAATTTAGTTATTTTATTTGAATCAATTTATCCTCAAAGCCTGGAAATCTAGTATTCAGGGATGTCTTGGCCTAGATAACTGTCAGCAACAGGAGTGTTGCAAAGACAAATATATACGTAACACAAGTTATGCCACGACACAGAAAGAAATTTGATATCATATGATATATCATATCAAAAATATATGATTTTGAGAATCAGCATAATTGCACTTCAAGACAAGCTCAAGAGCTGTCTAAAACCATAAAGATACAACATATCTAAACATCTTAATGAGGCATCAGAGACATCAGCATTTAAAGTTTCACAGTTTGAGTAGCTATCATTTGAATTCAAAAACGTTCTAAATTGACACACTCAAAGAACTCAAAGGCTATCTGTCCAAACAGAAGTATAGAATTAGGTGTCATCAGCAAAACAGCTGATACAGTATGTATGCCTTGCTTCTAAAATAAAAGAACAACACTGTGCTATTCTCTGGTTATTTAGGATCTTGACTGTACTGTACTGTATCTGATTAGTCCATGTAGATGTTTTTTTCCCTTACCTGGATTTGACAAGTCACACAGCACTTTCATATCTAAGAGTGAAGCCTCCCAGGTAGTTTTATTTTCACTGCTGAATTAGTTTTTTAGTAATTGAAGCACTGAAACTAAACTGTAGCACAGTAGAGACAGCACATTCATGGTGAAGTGTTGATATACACTTGTGAAATCTGCTGGCTGTTGGTTCCTGGATGTGAGAAGGCTTTGTTTTTGTTTTCTTTCGCTGTCTGATGTGAAGGGCAGAGAGGAAGCAGTGAGGGTTACAGGTTTGACTTCCCATCTCACATCTCACCCCTGGGCAGACAAGAGATTCGACAACTCCAGCGGAGCATCCCGCGATGAGATGGAAAATATTATGCAGAAGGAGGGATGGAGGGGAAAAGAGCAATGCCGTGATGGGCAGAATAAATAAATCAAGCACAGTGTAATAAAACTCACAGGGGGTAGAGGAGGTGAGAGAGAGGTG
Source organism: Sandelia bainsii (assembly GCA_032362345.1). Classification (NCBI taxonomy): domain Eukaryota; kingdom Metazoa; phylum Chordata; class Actinopteri; order Anabantiformes; family Anabantidae; genus Sandelia; species Sandelia bainsii. The sequence goes on along the minus strand of JAUMHL010000021.1, from coordinate 25,271,314 downwards.
GAGGGAGATGGATGAATTGAAGATGGAGTTGAAGCGAGGAGCCGTGCTTTCCTGTCTGCTCTGTCAGAGAAAGGAAGCAAAACAGAAGCTGATAAATCGCAGATGCCTCATTTTAATATTTCCTTCTTGCATATCTGAAACCGTTGGTAGTGAGTAGTATGACATCTCCTTTTATATATGTTCTTCACTTCCACTGTATCAAACAACGCCTTTTACAACATTTCTTCAAACAATGAAAGATGTCTCCTGACGATCACCTGACTTTTTAAGATAACAACTGCACAATCACATTAGGGATGCAACTAGTGATTACTTTCATTACCGATTAATCTGCTGATTTATTTTTTCAATTTGTTTTGTTTACAGAATGCCAGAAAGAATAAGTATTATCATTCTCCACAGACAAAGGTGACATTTTCAGATGTCTTGTTTTGTCCGTTCAGCAGTCAAAAATCCATATCAATTCAGTTTGCTATTATGGAAGACAAAGAAAAGCAATACATCTGACAAGTAAAAAACTGCAAATATCTCGGATTGTTGCTTAGAAACAGATGAAAGTAATTATTTGAGTATGACAATACGTAGCTGCAAATAAGTTTCCTATCAGTTGATTTAATTGTTCCTACTACAAGACGCTAATAGTTGAAGAATAGGACAGACATAAGGCATTAAGCCTTTTTCTCATACATGCAAACCATGAAATGCTTTTATTAAAACCTTGAACTTAAACACATGTGGAGCTTGTTGAAAAATGAATAAAACACATTAATTACTTCTGCTTTGGCTTGTTTTTCTACTAAAGAAGATGGCAGATGTATTCACCTAGTTTAGTTATTAACAGTTTGGATGTATGCAGACACTCTGTTAAGAATATGTAAATATATTTTCCTCAAATATAATTTGACCCTCTTTCCTTTTGAAATGTAGTTTCAAAACAAAAGCTAGAACTGCAAGCAGTTATGAAAGAGGTCCAAGCGAGTCTGGCGCACGTTGCCCCGCGCTCCTCAAAATCCCTCGTAAAGCGTACATCTAAAAATATTATGAGGAAACAAGGGGAGAATAGGGATATTCAAAATAAAAATAAATATAGAACTGGAACTGGCCGTCAGGCGTGTTGGAGACACAGACTAAATGTACGAATTTAACGCCCTTGTTGCGTGTGAGATTGACCCAGTTGCGGAGTGCACAGCAACAGGTTAGAAGACACGCTTTGCTGTTGTAACACGGCATTGTTAGCATTAAGGTTAAAACTGTCTTTAAAAATTCACCACAAATTGATCAGAAAATTCTGAAAATATTCTCACGTGACTAGCCCAGTGTCAGGTACGTCATAATGTTTTTTCATGCACTTAACATGAAAACTCCTTAAAATAAAAATACAAAACCTTTGTTAATAACATTGCATCAACATTCAGAATTTTACAGGACGCACATCCCTACACCGATCCAAATGGAAATTTAATATATTGATACTGGTGGTGTGTAGAAACGCTCTGCCAAGTTTCATACTGATTAAAGTTACGGTTGTGGAGATATAATCTCTTTCACAAATTCACCAAACATTGAAAATTGATCAGAAAATTCTGAAAAAATTCTCACATGACTAGCCTAGTGTCCCGTACATCCTAAATATTTGTCATGCCCTTAACTTGTAAATTCTTCAAAATAAAAATACAAACATTTATTAATAACATTGCATCAACATTAAAAATTGTATCATAGCGATTGAAGTAATGGTTGCGGAGATAAAACAATTTACCTGTTATACGAACTTCTGAAAAAGTAGAGTGACGGACTTCGAAATAGACCATATGTTACAGCATATCAAACTTCCGGGATGATCCAAGGAACGTGTGAGAAATCCTAGCTCTGTAGGTTATAAGTGTGAGCTTTAAGTGATTTTACTAAATTTGACAAAAAAATGTGGGTTTTTTTTATCATAAACCACGCTCACTTTTTCAAATCATTACCATATCACATGGGTGGACTTGGGGTGGTGCCCTACATATAATTCTCAAGTTTGGTGAAAATCTATCAAGCCATTGCTGTGATAGAAACTACTCAGATGTATAGCGCCCCCTAGTATTTGAAATTTACCAAAATTGGTACACTCATTCAGCATGGTGTTACCAACTTCAAACAGGAATTTGGTGTTCTTATCTGCTATTATGGCCGAGATATTCCAATTTTCCCATTTTGCTACTTAGCATCTAAAATTTGCATAAATATAACTTGCTTGTTTTAGATAAAAGTAACTCGTCCTTATCAAACTTTTTAAAGCTTGCTATGTAGATGTAATAAGCAAAGTTTGGCACAGATCGGACTTTAAGCCTAGGAGGAGATCTCAAAAATAGGTTTTACACTTTTTGCGCATTTGAGAAAAAATGGTGCAAAATCCAGAACCATTCACAGTATAGAAATATAAAGCTTTAGGGTGTGCGACATGTGGTTTGGGAGCTAAAAATCCAAACATACTCTTAGTTGTGACAGCGCCACCTATTGTTGGTCATGTGTCATTTATCCTATCTGAGTAGTGGTGACTTTTCTGCAGTTTATTGGTATAAAATTTGTTCAAACGGTCTGGCAGTCTATGCTGCAGCATGAGTTTTAGCGGAGAATAATAATAATAATAATAATAAGAAGAAAAAACAATAGGGTTCCATGTTCCGCTGGATGCATGGAAACGCTGCTGCCTTGCAGCTGCCTTCCCTCGCCTCCGCTCGCTTGGACCCCTAAATACAGTACTTCCTGTAATGGAAACTATTGTTTTTTTTTGCTTTGAGTGGAGCTATATAATGAAACTTGTCTGCTACATCAGAAAATGTCAAACATCAAAAGCTGGAGTCACGTTACTTTTTTTTTTTTAAGTTTATCTCACTGTGATGACTAATTAATAACCCTGAAATTCAGGGTTTGACTCATTTCAGCATATCAGGGGGAGAAGGTCACTGTGATCAGCCACCTGTATAAAAGGTCCTTTAAATGAGCTCTTTACTGCAAATAATTTTCACTTTCAAACTTTTGTCAGTGCAGTAACTCGAAAAGTTGGAGCAGTTATAAAGCCTTATTTGCTCTTTTATGATCTTACTGCTAATGTGGTCCTTAATTACAAGATTTAAATAGGCTAATAAATAATTGAAGCATGCAACTGGTCTCACATAATAAAAGCTCTTTATACTCCACAGCAGGAGTTTCAGGGGGGTTCATTTCATAACAAACAGCTCCATTTTGCAGAATTAAGCTTGTGTCCTGTTAACTGTGCAGCCCTCGGGCTCTATCTGCTGCTCCTCTCTCCTCATTTGTCATCGCTGCAACCTTTACCGTTCTTTTCTCACGGTGGACTTTAATTGGATGAAAGTGTGAGGAGTGTATTCAACAGTCCAGAGGCCCTCGAGTCACCGGCCAGCTGCAGCTGAACCTGTAATTACCATGTGTGTCCTCTGCCCATCTACCAGCATTTCCTCATTAAGTTTTCCAAATGTCTTTTCTTGCTTTTCTGGCCTTTCCACTTTCTTTTTACCATATTTGTTCATTTTCTCCATCGCTTACTCATTTTTTCTGGCCTCATGTAATAACTGTCTGCTTCTCTGCTCCTTCTCCTCTTTTTCTCTTCACACTCAGGTTTCACCTCCTACCTTATTAGCAGTCAATGGCTTTTAGCCTTCTAGCCAAGCATGGAAAAGTAGAGCTTTGATAGTATTTTTCCAATGTGTGCATGTACGAAAATATTAACCTGACTCCATTTCCAGCCCTGCAGATGGTTTGTTAATACTTAGTTTTTTCCTATTGCTTTTCAGTTGGACTACATTTGGCTAATTACCTCGTGAATACACATGACAATCATTCACAGAAACACACTTACAGTCTTGCACACAGACACGCACAAGAATTAGGTTCACTGGTTCATTTGTTTCCATTATATTTTTTAACTCTATTGTGTTAATCACCTGACAATACACACACAAAAACACGCACTCTTTCGCATGCAAAAAGTCACCTCCTGCGGTGATATCCAGCATCAATGACTGCAGACACCAATTAGAGACAGACCATGAAAAATTAAGTGTCTGCATGCGATCAGTGCACATTTGGAATGTACAGAGAGAAAACAAAGCACAACATCAGCCGTGGCTCCAGGCAACTAATTTCTCTGAAATAATTATCCTGAATAAGAGAGTTTTCTGTGGTAGTTTTTCTTATCTGAAAAGGATTTTCTTTTTCATGTGGAAATTAAGATTTGTTTTTCTAGGAGAACGTTTTCCGTTTGTTCTGCTCTTTTGCCTTTTGAAGACTGCCTATATACATTTAAATGAGAATAAATGTAGAAGAGTTAAGTTGAAACCTACAATTACAGATCATGATCATCATTTAGTTTTTCTGACATTTGTGTGATCAAAAAGCAGGACTTGATTATTATGAATGATTTGCAACAGTGAAAAAAAAGCTTCCTTTAACGCACAGATCTGAGGTCTACTGATGCTACTGAGGTCCTTTATGTTTTGACTCCACTGTGGATGCAAAGGTGCATTGACTCATAATAAAACAGTAATATTACTAAGATGGTACAAATGACAGCTGCTAATAGGGTTGAACTCATTATCACAGTAATGACGATGATATATTTTCCAACATTCGTGTATTTCTTTCTATTTGCTAAATTAATTAAGCAGTTATACAATTGTGCTAAACACGAGACCAAACACAGACTTTAGTACATTTACATCTAAGCACAGCTCAGTTTACATCAGCAACAGCGTACTGGGAGGACGTTTTCAGATCCTGTATCAGTATATGAGTATAACTAATCATATTTTAGTAAGTCCTGCTTCTGCTTTACCTTTGTTTGTTCAACATCTATCTTTGTTCTTGATAAACTGAGTAAAATTATATATTTTCACAGCAAATGTTTCACAGCTAAACCCGACACATCCTCCTCAGATTTGTTTTAAAGGCTGATGATCTTTTTCTCTCCTGGTATTTTAGAGTCATCATGTGCAGGAAGTACAGTGTTGCATCATATTTACTCAACAGTGAGTGATAAATGCCACAGCAGAAACTATTCAAAGTACTAAGTGAATGAAAACAGCTGTCATTTCATGCTTTTGCTCCCTCTTGCCCTCCAGCTTCCCCCTTGTCTATTATTCTTGACCAGTAAGAGCAAAGTCCACAATGAGAAAGCTGCTTCAAAAAAAGAAGGCGAGTGCCTCATCTTCATTTAGTCTTTTATTGTGTCTTGTTTGTGCTAGTTATTTTCTTCCTGTTGACATTCTTAATACACTTTTACCATTTTTCAGATTCAGATTCTGCTTGGCTCCTTCAGCCTCTTAGCCGCCTCCTCACTTCCTGTATTCTGTGTCTGTCTGCCAGTACAGTATATTTAATCTGAACCATTGAATTAGCCCATGATGAGGTCGTGCTTGTCTATTTTAAGGCATCGGCCCTCTTAGCCGCCTACTTGCATAAGACTGAAACCTGAAATGGATCAGGTTGTGAAGGTCTTCTTCTCGCTTCCTCCTACCTCGTCTTCCTCACTGCCTCATAATCTAATGTTGGTGTTTTTATTTGGGTGAAAGATGAGACAGAATGTCTAGTTAATAACTTCAGTGAGGATGGTGATTTGTTGCAGTAACAGGAAAGATTCAGCATATTCAGAACGATGAGCTGCTAATGGACTGAAAACATATTTAAGTTTTAACAGAATAAATTCAATTTTTTGTTCCATAAATGCTATCGTTTATCATTTTAACTTGCAAACAAATAACATGTAAAACATATAAAAACATTATTGATTAGGTTACATGCTAAAATTAGGCACACACGTACAACATACTGATATTCAGTATGTTAGTTGCTGTATTAGTATTTTATTAAGTTGTATTTTGTTTTTGTCGCTGTTCAGTCTTCCTGATCCGAGACACTACACCGTGGACGTTTTTGGCCTTTTATAAGGTGTCTGCTTGTCCCTTACATGTCTGTACTAAACTTAATGATTTTAGCTTTGTCATTGACCGCTATAGTCACTACAGTAACTGTCTCCTTCTCTTTCTTTGTGTCTCTGTAGTCCAAGGTTTTATGCAGCGATCTGTGTTATACTTAACTTTGCACTACAAAATTTCTGATCCACACACACAAGAACTGCACAAACATACTGTCCTTGTCACCTTGGCAACTGTCATGATTCCAGAGATGTTGTGAATGTGTCGTCGGTTGTGTCTTTGTGAGATGACTCACTCACCTCTTTCTGTCTCTCCTGTTCTGTTTAGCTCTAAGCCTCCTGTTCAAATCGATTGCTTCATTGAGTCTCGCTTGCTTGTTTTGATTAACTTTGGCAGTATGTTTGTGTTCAGCAAGGCAAGCTTGGCTTTACCTAGAAGAGTCTGTGTGTGTGTGTGTGTGTGTGTGTGTGCGTGCGTGTCCGGAGGGTGTAGATTTGGGGGTAAAGCAGGATTTATTTATTCCCATACAGCAGATAAAAGCAGAGTGGAGATAAAATGTGGCTCTGCTTTCTGGATCCCCACAGGCCTCTGCTTTGGTCTCACCACTGTTTACTCCAGTAGAGTACACTGTTAAAGAAGAGGGAATACACATGTTCACAATGTTCACACAAACAACTGTTGGGAAGTTGCTGTGGGTTTGATTATCAGGCTATGTTTTAGTTCAGGCAGTTTTCCAACTTTACCCAGAATATTTTAGAATATTTTTTAAGGTATCTGGGAGGAAGAGTCATCCCTGCAGGTTTGTTTTCATGCATTGTATTCCCTTGGAATTGTGGATCAGTTTTGTTAACGATATTTATCACAAAGCTGCAAACCATGTACTGTACATCACATTGTTGATCATACATGCTTCTCCAGAACATAGAGATCGTTCAGACTCAGTTTGTCATCTACAAGACATATTTAAACTATACAGTGTTTTCATTCACATGATGTTGTAGCGGAAATCTGGTATCTGGATGTCATAAAGAACCATGTCCAGTTTTGTTGTGCACATCTGTGTTCAGATCTCACGGGTGAAGTGTGCGCATTTGTGCACAGCTGTACAGCTGTCTGCCTCCTGGTGTCATCATTGTTTCTACGTCTGATTGGTGAAACTAATGTGTAGAATAAATGGTAAAAAAAAAGAAGTAATGAGTCGAGTGTTGCCCAATGTAGCGGAGTAAGAAGTGTTTCTTCTTCACTACTCAAGTAAAAGTAAAACGTATGGTTCAATAAAACTACTCCTAGAAGTACTTTTTTTTTCAAAAAAGTTACTTAAGTAAATGTAACGGAGTAAATGTAACTTGTAACTACCCACCTCTGGTCATAATGGTGGTACTTGAGAGCCAAATATTTTTTAAGGTGGTACCCAGTGTAAAAAGTTTGAAAACCACTGCAATAGAGAAAATTAGCACATGCTTACACGTGACAGGCTAGCACCTGATAACATGGCGCGTATGCTTGGTCAAAAGTATATTAATTATTAGGGGTGTAGTGGTTCTGAAACTGAGACTGGAGCCACTACACAAGCTCTCCCTCCTCAACCTAATTGGCTGCTCAGATTTTTTATGAATAATAATACTTGGTTATTGACCTTTATATTTGTGTGGGTTCCCTTGAACAACACAATTCAGTCAACATATAATACAGAAATATGTCACGTAGAGCAGTAATGTTGGCTGACCTGGCCATGTGAAGAGCTACTGAGCTTTGATTTTGACATACAAAGTGTGAAGCCACACTTGTGGGGCAGGAGTTTAATGACAGAATTCAGACTTCATCAAACAGATGATTATTTTATTTTAATCACTAAATCTTGTTAGAGAGGTTTCAGGGTGAGTTTCTTTGTATGTCTGTAGATTCCTCCCCAGAGAGCAGAACAGAACTCTATGGTGGTCTGGTGATGGATGGTGATTTGCTTCAAGGACGTTCTTCACCAAACACACACACATTCGCACTGACTAGCTGTTTGTTTAGTCTTTCTCTGCTCCCGGTTGTGTTCAGATTAGTTTTCAGGTTCCAGGGCAAACCTTTTAGTGTTACTATATTCTTTTGTCTGACTGAAAAAGGCGTCCGTTCCTGGAATTTCACATTTCATGGTTGAAGTGTGTGTGTGTGTGTGTGTGTGTGTGTGTGTGTGTGTGTGTGTTTAGTAACAATGAAATCTGGTGCCCTGCGGAGGTAGAAAAAAAAATCATTTCTGTCTGCAGCCCACTTCTTCCTGTCTGCCTCTGCTTCTTTCTCTCCGTTCAAATACTTCTATTTTCTTTCCCTCCTTTGCAGGTAATATGCTCTGAATGAGCAAAGCGCAAACAGTAGGACACACACACCCTCACACACACAGTTATTTACAGAGGACACACTTTGTATTGATCTCACACACAGATCTCATCCTTTAATCCAGACTCAGTCAGACAGCTCTCAGTGGTTAGTGTTTTATTTATTGGATTGTATAGGACACACTCACACACTTATCTCTGTCTGTCTTTGACAAGTGGACCTGACACTGTGGCTGAGCCATTGATTGACAGATGGACAGATTGCATGTAGGGATTGATTAGTGAGGTCTAGTGAGGCGGAACTTCCTCCTGTCTCCTCCTGGAATATGTCTGTTCTAATTATAGAGGATTTCATTGGCATGTCAGTGTGTGTGTGTGTGTGTGTGTGTGGGTTCATGTATTTTGTTGCCTCTTAATGGCTCGATAAATAAAACCATGAACTGAAATAACTGGAAATAAAAAGCTTGATTTGTATGAGATGTGTGAAAGTGTGACCGATCTGTGTGTGTGTATGTGTGTGTGTTCTCCTTCAACACTGTGAGAATGTGTTGGGCCTGTGTTTCAGTAAATCATGGCTTCATACTGCTACTGAAATGCTGTAATGTGTTTTTTGTGCTCTGATTTCTTTAAGCTCAACAACATGAAGTTCTTTTAGTACCTAGTAACCGTAGCAGGATCACTGATCAAATATCTGAACATACACCTACTGGTACAGGTGGTATTCATAGAAAGTTCAGGTTTACAACATGTTTTTTCGACTTTGTAAGACTTTGCTCAACCCGACTAGGCATTTTCATAGGAGTAAACCTCACAATAACTAAAAAGAGTTTTAGGATAAGTTTGAATCTTTGACATTTTTAATTAATCAGCATCGGCCGATGACTGTGTCCATGCCATCCTATAAATGAAGAGTGTCTGCAGACACATCTGCAGCCTACACTGGGAGCATTTCACACGAACATGTGCCTGTAAATTACCATGTATGAATGTGCAAAATTATTAGGGTGCCAGTGACTAACAAGGATGCATCTTATTAGCACTTGAAAAGAGCAGTGAGTGAAATTAGCTGATCTGAGAATACAGTTACGGTGTTTGTGCTGCAGCCTCTCCTCCCTGTGTCTGTGTCTCTGTGGCCGAGGGAGAAGCTCAGCTACAGAGACTGTTAAAAAGCACTGGTTGGGTCTCTGACACATAATGATCTACTGCGAGGTACACGATTGTTGTAGAAATTTAGTACTGTGCCCCCGGGAGTTTCAGAGGGTGAATACTGTGTGTGGACCAACAGAAAAGTCTGCTCAAAATTGAGAAAGAAAATGTCCACACACGTGTCCGTGAACCCCAGTGTGTTTCTTTTACATTAACACTACTTTATTGTGTCGAATCTGAGCTCTTATTTTCCCGCAAGAGAATCTAATGTAGGTGTTTGAAAGCAAAATCTAGTATGTGAAAGATTAAAAAACATAAACAGTGTTTCTCCTAGGTTTACAGCGTCAAACCTTCATTCACTTTCTGGATTGAAACGTCTCGGCCACCGTACTTTCACTATTTATCTCGGTTATGATTCTGTTT